>CM077152.1:190512224-190588443 GCA_039583875.1 Platanthera guangdongensis
AAAAATGGATTTTTCCCATATCAGTCATTTCATATTTATTTTCCATATCCTCCTTGAAGGTTTTTAAAAAATTTTTAGTTTATTCCCTGTGTAGATAAGATCATCTACATAGAGGCAAACTATTATTCTCATCCCTCTTTCTTTTTCCAGTATAGAGATGAATCTATCTTGCTTTTACAAAAATTAATGATTGGAGGTATTTATCTATGTTGGAATTCCATGCTCTCGGTGCTTGTTTTAGACCATAGAGTGCTTTAACCAGTTTATACACTTTATGTCTTATCCTGTTATTTCATATCCTCTTGGCTGCTCAACATAGATATCCTCTTCTATTTCTCCATTTAAAAAGCTGATTTAACATCAAGTGATAGACTGGAAGGTTGTATTGTACAACATATGCAATGAGAGTCCTTATAGTCTCCATTCTTACTACTAGAGCAAAAGTCTCATTATAGTCTATTCTAGGGATCTGTGAATAGCCCTTGGCTACTATTCTAGCTTTATATTTATGCACTGATCCATCTTCATTTTCTTTCAGTTTATAAATCCATTTCAGGCCTATAATATCAACTTGAGGGGCTTTGTTACCAAGGTCCAGGTATTGTTTTTTAGTACCATTGCAATTTCTTCATCCATAGCCTTTCTCCAGGCTGGATTTTTGTAGGCTTCTTCAAAAATTGGTTGTTTGTGAAATATTTAAAAACAACTTCTCCTTGCAAATAAATATCTTCTAAAGTTCTCATTCTCCTGGGGGTGATGAAGAATTCTGCACTGTTGGATGAGCTTGAAGAGGCTGTAGAAGGGTCATCAAGATGTGGGTTTTCAGTATTTGAGGAAATAGCGGTTTGTGGTTCAACCATCAGTGGTTCTTCACTGAGTTGGAAGGGATCACAGAGATTTATTTGAGGCCCTTCTTGTGTTGAATGTCCTCTTATCTGAGCCCCCCCATTCCAACACTTATCTTCATCAAATAAAACATCTCTTGAAGTAATTAGTTTCTGTTGAATTGGTTCATATAATCTGTATGCTTTTGATTCATGTTGTAACCCACAAAGATACATTTTTCACTCTTCTTATCTAACTTTCCTCTATTCTCTTTTGAACTAAAGCATAGGCAATGCTTCCAAAACTTTAAAATGCTTTACACTGGCTCTTTCCTTATATATTACTTCATATGGAGTTTGTCTTTAACAATGCTTTTGTTGGAGATCTGTTCAGAATATATACTGAAGTATATGATGCCTCAGCCCAGAAATCTTTTGGCATATTTTTACTTAGTAACATGGTTCTTGCCATTTCTATTATAGTTCTGTTTCTCCTTTCAACTACCCCATTTTGTTGGGGTGACCTGGATGCAGTTAATTCTCTTCTTATTCCTTCTTTAACACAGTAGGAATTAATTCAACGGAGGTGAATTCACCACCTATATCAATCCTTAAAGCTTGACTGACCTTTCAAGTTGTTTCTCTACTAGAGCTTTAAAATTTAAAAAACTTCAAAGCTTTCATATTTATTTTTGAGAAAATATATCCACATGAAGCGACTACAGTCATCAACAAATAGTAGAAAATATCTCTTAGCATTTAGTGAGGGTGTTGATGAAGGTCCCCATAGACCTGAGTGGACCAGATCTAATGACATCAAACTTCTTTTATATGAGGCTTTTGGAAATGGAATCTGTGACTTTTCCTTCTGCACAGCTTTCACAAAGTGTATTTTCTATTTCAATTTGTGGTAGTCCCTTCTACCAGTTTTTGTGTACTTAACTTCTTTAATTCTTGGACATTCAAGTGACCAAACCTCTGATGCCAAAGTTTGGCTTGTTGATGAAGTTGTGGTGTACTATTAAGTGCCATTTCAGTAACTGGAAATAGTGTTAAGGAAAATACTTTGTTACTTGTCATTTTGGCCACACACTCAATTTCACCAGTTTTGCTAACAATCGTGCAGGAATTTTGTGAAAAACTGACTTGGTATCCTTTTTGTAGAAGTTGTCCAACACTTAACAGGTTGGCTGTGAGCGAGGGAACATAACTTACATCATAAATATATTTTACTTGGTTCCAAACTGTTTTGACTTTTATGGTTCCAATTCCTTTAATTTTTTGAATATTACCATCACCTAACACAACATCACAAGTAAAACTCTCATCCATATAAACAAATAAACTTTGGTTCCCAGTCATGTGGCTTGAGCAACCACTATCTATGTACTAAGTGGTATTAAGATAGTTATTTTTGTTATCATTTAAGTAAAACATTGTCTCTATCTTCTCTTCTTCTGTGGCTTTATTTTCTGTTTTATCCTTAAACCAGCAGTCCTTGTCCATATGAGTTGGTTTCTTGCATCTTTTACAATTATAAAAACAGTCATGTGCTTCATGATTTGTTCGATTACACAGTGTACAGGATAGGTTGCCCTTTTTATTATGAGTAAACCTTCCTTGTGGGGTGTTTCTTCCTCTTCCCCGACCTCTGTTATTTGAAAACAATGATCTTTTGTTGGTTGTGTAATCATATTTTTGTTTCTGTGAGTTGTTTCTTGTTGGCTGTGTGTTTAGATGCAAGGCCTGGTCCAAATGAGAAGGCTAATGATTTAGCCTATCTTCATGGGCTTGAAGTGACCCTAGTAGTTCTGAAATGCTCAAAATATTTAGATCTTTAGACTCCTCAATAGCAACCACTATGTGATTAAATTAGGGAGTTAGGCTCTAAGTAGTTTAGGAACTACTCTCTTATCCTTTATGGTGTCACCTAACAATCATATTTGGTTGATTGTGGTTGTAGCACGTGCAAAAAAGTCTTGAATCTTCTCACTATCCTTCATAAGTAGAGTATCAAAAGCTTTCCATGTAGTTTGTAATTTAATGGATATTACCTGTGGAGAGCCTTTGTACTCTGTTAGAAGTGTTACCCAAGCCTCTTGAGATGAGGTTGCAACCATTATCCTTGGGAAGATAGTGTTGGTGACACCTTGCTGAATATAAACTAGGGCTCTTGCATCTTTTCTTTGATTGTCTGCATGAGTTTTCAACTCTTCTGCAGTTGGACCAGTTTCTGCTATTGTTGTGATTACTGGAACACCATTTTAATGATATCCCATAGCCCTTGCGCTATAAAAAAGAGTCTTCATTTGTATTGCCCAGTATTCATAAAGATCACCATTGAATATTGGTAAATTTGAAGACAACATTCCACTATTTGCTTTAAACGCCATAGCTCTGATACCACTGTTAAAATATAGACTAGGCTATATAAAATATTGTATATAAATAAACACTCAAAAAAGTTATACTTGCACAGGAATCAGAAAGTAGAAATAGCTGGCAGATATTAAAGGAAGTTTTGTCTTTTTCATCACACACACACTGGGTACTGTGCCCCGAACGGGACTTTAAATAAGAAAACTGAGAGGCGTTGCTTGATCTCACGCCATCAGGTTTGTGTCTCCTGGCCTTTTCCCTGCATCGCTTCTGAAGCGTTTCCCTGTATTTTGTTGCAGATCCGTTGCTTCTTTTCACAAGGGGATGCCTTTACTTCCACGTCTTCCTCCTGCGCCTGTTCGACTGGAGCTGGATATGTCTTTTGAGCTCTGTATGCAGTTGAGGTTGTTGTATCTCTTGAGCTTACCTGTGCTGTATAAATTTTAACAATTACATGGTCTAAAGCAGGTGCCAAGGTCCTGTAATAATAAAATCTACTATAACCTCCTAAATATCAATTTTGACAAAAAACCTGTTAACTAGGTATGTGTGTTAAGGAGGAGGAAGGAGAATTCATAATCACATACATATATGTTGAATCACGGGATCCAACCTTTACATTATCTTCAACTTCAAAACTTGCATAAAAACTTAGTTTGAAATGACTGAACTTGACGGTGTCACGATATTATCTGGAATTCAAATTCTCCAAACTACTCATGACATATTTATTTACCAATGTCGCTCTGTAAAAGACATTCTCATAAGATTTAGAATGTAGGACTTAAAGCCTGCTAAAACTCTTACTATCACCAGTGCTAATTTAAGCAAAGAAGATAGAGAAGAGAAGACAAATCCCGAGGAATACAATAGTTTAGAGGGTTCCCTCACCTACTTCAACAATAATCACCCCAATATTGAGCATGTTGTTGTTGGTGACTTTTCTGAGTTGACCGGGTCAACAAGTCATAATTGTTTTTTTATGTATTGGTTTGTTAATGACGGAGGAGAGAGAAGATAGTTTGGGTGACATTTAATGTGGAGCCACGTGTCAATTTCTTATTTGTTGTGCTAGCCTATATAAAAACTTGGATATATAACTTTTGAGATTGATGAGATAGTGAAATTTGTTCCCCTTCCTGAGTGGAGCACTGCAGTGCCTTGTATTAGTTTGTTTAGGTTTTTTAACTCCGTGTGTGTTTGTTTCCTGCCTGGAGCAGCCCGCTGGAGTTGGTGCATCTCGCCGAGCGAGAAGAAGTTCTCACGTCGTAGCTCTCGCCCGGAGGTAGAGGTCTCGCCCGGTGGAAGCCATCTCGCGCAGCAATAGTCTTCTTGCGGGAAGCTCTCACCCGAGAACCGTCTCGCCGTGGTGATCGCGCCGGCCCCATCTCGCCGGGAGGTCTCGCCGAATTTTGAAGTGGGTATCGGGTACTTGTACACGTGTGTGCCTACCTACGTTTCTAACAAGTGGTATCAGAGCCATGTTGGACCCCCTTGGAAGAATTAGTGACATGTGGAGATGGAGATGGGAAGTGCCATGCCGGGGCAAGTCCCCAAGTTGACGAAGACAAATTATGGTAACCGGAGTATCCAGATGAGGGTGTTACTCGCCTCGAAGGATTTATGAGAGATAGTCGAGGAATGCTATGAGGAGCTTACTGCAGAAGCAGAGGCGGCGTTGACTAACGTGCAAAGGACGGTGTTGAGAGAGTAAAAGAAGAGAGACAAGAAAGCTTTGTTCTTATTATACCAAGGTGTAGATGAGGTGACGTTTGAGAAAATCTCAGATGCGAGGAGTTCGAACGAGGCATGAGAGGTGTTGCAACGCTCCATACAAGGGGTTGATAAGGTTAAGAAGGTGAAGCTGCGGTCCCTTCGAGCTGAGTATGAAGTGTTGAAGATGCAGAGTTCTGAGAAGGTTGGGGATTATGTGACACGTCTGTGGATGCTCACAAATGAGATGAAACACAACGGAGAGACGATAGATGACGTGAGTCTCATGGAGAATCTCTTGCGGTCTATGTCAAAGAAGTTCCGTCACGTTGTGGTGGTGATTGAAGAATCAAAGGATCTCACCCAGATGTCTGTGTATGAGCTTGTTGGCTCCCTACAAGCTCATGAGTACCGCATACTGCAAGACGAAGATGTGTCAAATGGCTTGGGTAAAGCACTCCAGAATCAGTTAAATTTTAGAGAGAGCTCTAGAAGAGGAGGAGGCCAGCGAGGTCGAGGCTACTGAGGAAGTGGTAGAGCAAGAAGAGGAGGAAGAGATCAAGGAAGAAGTCAATACAACCAGAGAGAGGCGGAGCAACCTCAAGGAGGGAGGCATGAAGGAATAGGAAGAGGAAGAGGCCGAGGAAGAGGCAAAGGTGACATGTCCCAAATATAGTGTTACAACTGTAACCGCTTTGGGCATATGAGCTATGACTGCTGGGCTCCGAGGAAGAGAGAAGAGACCAACCACTATGCAAAATCAAGCACCGCTAGTGGTGACCCAATGATGTTATTGACGTACAGAGGAGCTGAGGGAGGAAGGAATAAAGTGTGGTACTTGAACACGGGTGCAAGCAACTACATGTGTGGAGAGAAGGAGTTGTTCACCAACCTTGAGCCAAATGTTGGTGAGGTCAGTTTTGGATACGCTTCGAAGATCTCGATGGAAGGCAGAGGGGTGATAGTGGTCGCCCTAAATGGCAAGAAGGTGCACCTCAACGATGTGTTCTATGTGTCAGGCTTGAAGAGTAATATCTTAAGCCTTGTGCAGCTGGGGAAGAAGGCTACAACGTTCAGTTGAAGGATGGCTCATTGGTCATGAAGGATCACCGAGGAAGAGAGGTAGTGAAGGTAAAGATGACGATGAATTTTCTCTTTACGCTAAGGATGAATGCCAAGGAGATGGTGTGCCTTGCAAGAGCTGATGAAGAAGAAGAAGCGTGGTTGTGGCATCACAGGATGGGTCATTTGGGCTTCACTGACTTGAAGCTCTTATCTCATTCCAAGATGGGGGAATGTTTGCCCATGATCTCACTGCCACAGAAGATCTGTGAGGCGTGCACGAAGGGAAAGCAGAAGCAGCAAATTTTCGAAGGTGGCAAGTCCAGATGAGCAAGGAGGCAGCTTGAACTAGTTCACTCAGACATTGCTGGTCCGTTTGAGACTACCTCAGTTGGCGAGAGCAAGTACTACATCACTTTCACAGATGACTTTAGTCAAAAGTGTTGGGTGTATTTTTTGAAGGAGAAATCTGAGGCCCTTAACAGGTTCAAGGAGTTCAAGGCGATGGCAGAGAAGGAGAGTGGACAACCACTAAAGGTGCTAAGGACAGATACGGGTGGGGAGTACACCTCTAGGCTATTTGATGATTTCTGCAGGGAGGTTGGGATATCTCATTAGTTGACGGCGACATATTCACTCTAGCAGAACAGAGTCATGGAGAGGAGGAATCTGACCATCATGAATATGACGAGAAGCATGGTGAAGGGCAAGGGATTGATAAAGATGTTCTGGGCGGAAGCAGTGCAGTATGTCGTGTACTTGCTTAACGGGTGCCCAACGAAGAGCGTGAAGTTCATGACCCCATTTGAAGCTTGGAGTGGATGGAAGCCGAGTGTTAAACACTTGAGGGTCTTCAGATGTGTAGCTTATGCTCATGTCCCGGACTAGAGGAGGAAGAAACTTGATGATAAGAGCGAGAAGTGCATTTTTGTGGGTTACGCTCTGATGAGCAAGGCTTACAAGTTGTACAATCCAGTGACGGAGAAGGCAATAATCTCAAGGGATGTCGTGTTTGAGGAGGATAGCTGTTGGAGATGGAATGAGAAGGTGAGGAGTATTAAAGGAATGTTCTTCGATGATGATGAAGAGGAAGGTGGTCACGAAGCAGAAGCTGAGGTTGGTGGAGCTGAGCCACCATCACCACCTAGTGGAGAGTCAGGGGGAGCTCATACTCCCTACTCTAGTGGAGCAAGCACAAGTGGAGGCAGTTCTAGTGAATCTAGCACTAGCAATGGCAAAGCTGATCGTCCTCAAACTAGGATGAGGAGGTTGGAGGAGATCTACGTGGAGACGACACCTACCCTTAATAATTTTTCTTTATACTGTCTCTTAGCAGATTGCGAGCCGCACTCATATGATGAAGCAGCCCAAGAGAAAACCTGAAGGAAGGCGATGGATGAGGAGATAGAGTCCATCAAGAGGAATGATACCTGGAAGCTGGTCGATCCACCAGGTGGCCACAAACCCCTCGGGGTGAAGTGGGTCTACAAAGTGAAGAGGAAGAAGAATGGATATGTGGAGAAGCACAAGGCGAGACTCGTCGTGAAGGGCTACAGACAAGTCCAAGGAGTGGACTACGACGAGGTCTTTTCCCCAGTGTCGCAGATTGACACAATCAGGTTAATCATCGCACTGACATCTCACTATGGGTGGAAGATCTTAAAGATGGATGCGGTGTCTGCTTACCTAAATGGTTACTTGGAGGAAGATGTGTACATCGAGCAGCCTCCAGGATATGTTGTAAAAGGCCAAGAGAGGAAGTTGTGCAAGCTGGACAAAGCACTGTATGGGCTGAAGCAAGGAGCTCGCGCTTGGAATGGGAGGATGGATGCATACCTCCAGAAGCACGGCTACATGAAGAGCCTCATGAGTATGCTCTTTATACGAAGGTGGAGAAGAATGGGGATATGGTGATCATATGTCTATATGTAGACGATATGATATTCACTGACAAAAACCCTACCATGTTCGAGGAGTTCAAGAGGACAATGAAGAAGGAATTTGAGATGACCGACCTGGGAGAGCTCAATGACTACGGTGGAGATGTGAATGATCGGAAGAGCACTTCCGGGTATGCTTTCCATGCGGGAGCATGTGTGTTCTCGTGGAGCTCAAAGAAGCAGGCAACGATTGACTTATCCTCGTGCGAAGCTGAGTATATCGCAGCAGCGGCCTGTGCATGTCATGCAATTTGGTTGAAGAACCTCCTGCAGGAGTTGCACCATCAACAGGATGGTCCTATGACTATGTACGTTGACAACATGACCGCAATACAACTCGCGAAGAATCCTCTACTGCATGGGCGCAGTAAACATATTGAGACGAGGTACCCCTTCCTTCGTGAGCAGGTGGAGCAGAAGACTGTTGAGGTTGTGTATTGTCCCATCGGAGAGAAGATCACGAATATCTTCACAAAGGCCTTGAAGGTGGAGACGTTCCTGGAGCTCAAAGGAAAACTCAGCGTGTGCTGCAAAGTTGAAATGCATGTCATTTATGATGCCATAGAAGATATGGTGTCTACAGGACAAGCCTCAACATATCTTGCCTATCTAATTTTGTTTTACTGTTGTAAAACTATGTGGCTATAAATATCTATAAGGCCCATAGCTGTTCTCAAGAGAAGAAGAAAAACTGCATAATTTGTGCCTGGGCTGTTAGAAATACGAGATCCAGAGAACACGCAAAAAATCACAGAAAAATTAACAAGCAAAAGCACACAAGGATTTAACATTAAAAAACCCCAAGATCGGGGAAAAAACCACAACCACCCGCGCCCAAAAAATCCACCATGAAAGAGATCAAGAGTACACCGCTCCTATTCCGCCGCTCCTCTTCTTCAGTTTTTGCATACGCGTGCTTGTGGCGAGTGCCTAGTACTCCCAGACGCAGTCGGACTTCACAAAATAAGACAGCTTCATTTTGTAAAAGGCCAAGTTTACTGTTCATGCACTTCGACTTTTACTGAAACCCAAGCAGTACGGTCTACATTCCTCATTTTCTTTCCCATCTCATTTCTTCTTTCAATTTTCTTACACTTTGGAACTATGCAAGCATAAATGAGGGAATTGATGATGGATGAGATGTAGGAAAACTCATTCAGAAAGGAGATTTGACACATATGGCTTATGCTTCGTTTTCCGCGGTGATCATGAATCGTCGTTCGTGGACATCCGACCTCACCTAAAGAAATTTATGCATTTTATGCTCAAAACTATCTTATTTTCTTGATAGCCTCATAATTAATCTTTGTCTTGCCAAGCTTACATTCCGTGATAATAACATTTTTGACCAAACTCATCGGAGCAAACAAGACTTTGTTTGGCGCTGATTATTTGCTCCAGTAAGTTTGGTCAAAAACGTCATTATCATAAAATGTATGTTTACCAACACAATGGTTATGACCGCTACCAAGAAAATAAACTAGTTTTGAGCATAAAATAATAGATGAATTTGTTTAGGTGAGGTACGACATTCACCAGTGGCAGGCCTAGAAATTTTAATAAGGGTGGCCAGAGATAAATGTCTCCATTTTACTGCAGCCATTTCTCACTCATCCTTGTCTCACCGGAACAATCTCCACACATGACTTGCAATGTCACGAGCTAGTCGGCCGACCACAGAGAACAAGTCCATCCTTCACAATCAGCCTTATCAATTTCGTCCTAAATCACCATTTGTTCTCACACAAAAAAGAGGGCAAGTATCACAAACAGTGTCATTGATGCATTTGGATTTCTAGCAAAATCCCTAGCGCTCGTCATGTAACACCACCGCATCAGACAAACGGTCGCGATTACAGCTTCACCCGCAAAGCCTAATCCACTAATGGAGCAGATTTCTAGGGCAACAACATGCCAGGGATGGATTCAATCGACCTGGTGCCTCCTCTTGAACCTTGGCAACCCGTACCACTCTCATTTGAGAGATCCGGTACCTAAATGCTTGAAAGAAAGCAAAAAACAAAACAGATGCCATGCACGCGTCCTAAAAACCGAGAGGAAAAATGTCGTTACCTTATGACTTATAACGTCTCCATTCATCACATGGAATATAACGGTGGGTCCGTTCGGGGCCTCACGCCATATTCCACGGACAAACGGCAGAATTACGTGTGGATATCAAATCTCATTCTACTCGTATCCTAACTCAGAGCATTCTAGCGCAACATTTTAAGTTATAAAAACTCAACAGAACGAATGTCCACTAAATATATAACCTCCACATTTATATATAAACCAGGAATGTATACAAATATACACGCTCATGGCCTTAAGGCCTTACAAGTTACTATTTGACAAATATACAGCTTCATACATCGGCACGTAGGCCGGTCACACATGAAATCCAAGCATTCTTCGCACGACCTTCAAGGGCCTTTAAGTAGCAAGTCTTCATTCCGCTAAATTTAATTCAACTTATCAGCACCTGCATTTAGACATCCACTCCAAGAGCAGCAAACAAAATGTAACAACCCCATCCGTTCATATGATATATTCTAGAAGGTCCGGCCGGGGCCCCACAGGATATACCACAAAACAGTCGGTGAAGGTACAGGATGATACCAGAGTAGCGCATCGCACCTATCACAAGCATTCTAGCGGAAGCCTAAACTACTTGAACTCCTCATGAATGTCCAAACATAAAACTCCACATTTTATATATATATATAGGAATGTCTTACAACATGTCACAAGAGTTGGCCTTATGTCATTACATGGCTTTCAAACAGTGGCCTAACAGATTGGCGCGCAGGCCGGCCATAATAAAAGAAAACACACAAAAGAACACACTTAGCCTTCGAGGGCTAACAGTAGTAGCAGCAGCAACACCAGCAGGAGCATCAACCTCTATGCGTCCCGCTCGGCTCTCCAGCACCTGTGCAAGGACAATCCACCCAACGGTGGCAAACAAAAGCAACGGTCAGCGTTCAGCTGACCAAATTATAACGACCCTACCCCTTCTCTCGGGGCAGCGGTATTTTTCCCTGCAGGCATATCATATCACAAGTATGACAAGCTATATCATCAAAAGGTGCTTTCACGCACACAAGCCATCACAACCGTTCGCCACCCGGCCCAACGGTCCGTGCACTCAGGGCACATTCTTGGTGTTCTGGCAACCTCTTGCCCACCACCGTATCAGGGTTATCACCCCACGGTAAATCTCTTGAGCATTTACTCCATGGCGTGCAGCCGGAGTTGGTCCTCGAACACCGGGATGGCCCGTAGCCCCCCGTTGTGTCATGGCGCGCATGCCGAAGACTCTTGCTATGCGCTCCAACAGACCGCACTTTTTGGTCTCACGTCAGACGGACATAGCGCAGGTCGGATCCTCCACCCCCCGTTGCTCAAATCGCCTTGCCTTCTCCGAGTACAGCGTACTCATGGCTATATCAAAGGCGCGGGTCGGTCTCACCAATCCTGTTCCTGGCATTCAAGCCTGGGTATTTCACTATACCCATTTCCTCACAGCAACAGCGGGTCTTTCCTGGGCGCACCAGTACTTCCTGTGACTCTCTCCACAGGTGGACACCGCACAAGCACAAATGTCAGGGGTCTTTCCTGGGCACACCAGTACTTCCTGTGACTCGCTTCACAGGTGGACACCCTATGACATCAAGCATCACAAAAAAGGCCTTTCCTGGTCCCACCAGTACTACCTGTGCCTCATTCACAGGTTGGACCCAAAACCATCACATGGCTATTTTCCTGGGCTACCACCCCAGTACTTCCTACTACTCCTTTTCGCAGGCATAACCCGTAGACTCCTACACTATACGTTTATCACGGAGTCTTCTCCGGTTTGTATGCAACATCACCAATCTAGACCAACCTGTCCAGATGGGCTTCACACAGCATGCCTACTCCGTACTCCATTTTCGGATCTATATGCACAACAAAGGGGATTTCAAGAATCACCCAAACGACTCCCAAAAGCAGCCACCTCTTGGTGGGGGAATCAAAAGATATGCCAAAACGGAAGCCTTCACATGGATAGGAAGAAAAGTCGTTACCCTTGACGATCGCTTCAGTGCCATGGCCTCCAAGCTAGCTTGCAAGACTCGCAAGAGCGTCTCCTCCGCAACGCCGGCTTCGGATCTCTCGTCGGTAAACCGCAGCACCACCAGCAGCAGCCCCCTTTCCTTCTTCCTCCTCCTTTCTCTCTCTCTTTCTCTCTCTTGAAGAAAGATGAAGGCCAAAGTAAAATGACTAATCCTTCTCTGATTTCGGCCTTGAAGGAAAAAGCGGAAGAGGTTTCAGCCCTTGGATCCAGACTGAAGGAATGGACGGCCACGATTCTGCCAAAAACACAAATTTTGACCCGACACGGCCTCGAACACGGCCGTGTGCCAGGCCGTGTGCCTCAAGCGGTGGTCAACCGACTTATCCAAACCAGTTACACGCCCACGGGCCACGCCCGTGTCATTGGCCGTGTCACCAACACGCCTTCAGACACGCCCGTGTCTGTGGCCGTGTACCTGGGGAAAAAAATCCCAAATCATCCCGAGACTTCACACGGCCTGTGACACGCCCGTGTCCCAGGTCGTGTGCCCAGACACGGCACAAAGACACGCCCTGTCGAAATCCTTCGGCGGGCTGAATTCGCCGCCTGATTTGACACGCCCTGTGACACGCCCGTGTCACAGGCCGTGTTCAACACTTGACACCCACTTCTCGACACTCGACGATCGTCGAGAAAAATCGTCGAGACAAAGCCCAATCGTCGACACAACCTCGACACGCCCTGCGACACGCCCGTGTCGCAGGCCGTGTCACCTGACACGCCCTGGGACACGCCCGTGTCCCAGGCCGTGTCACCCAAAAATTCCTGATTCAGAACTTTGGGCTGTTACAATCCTCCCCTCCTACAAGAAATTTCGTCCTCGAAATTTAGAGCCAGGAAAGTAACAGAAACCAGCAAGAAAAATGTTACAACGAAAAAAATTGATGTTACAAGATTCTCGCTACAAATTACAAAAACAGCTCAGGGAACTCTTCTCGCATGGTCTGCTCGCGCTCCCATGTCAGCTCTTCACGGCCGCAATTGTTCCATCGGACTTTTACCATGCCGACCGTCTTGTTCCGCAACTGTTTTTCGGCTCGATCTTCGATCTGAACGGGTCTAACTCTCGTTGTTAGCCCATACTCCACCGACACCCGATCATTCACGATCACTTGAGCTGGATCTTTCACGGCCTTCCGAAGCACCGAGATGTGAAAGACATCATGTAACCCACCCAAGTCCGCCGACAGAGCTAACCGATAAGCCGCATCGCCAATTCACTCAACCACTTCAAAAGGACCCAAATATCTTGGACTCAACTTTTTCAATCGTCGAATCCTGGAGACACCTTTGAATGGCTTGATCTTCAAGTAGACCCAATCGCCAACCGCAAATTCAACGTTCCGGTGCTTGGCGTTGTAGTACTTCGCTTGTCGATCTTGAGCAATCAGCAATCTCTCTCGAATGGTCCGAATGGTTGAGTTTGCTTCATCCACCTCATTTGGTTTAACAACCCGGGCTTCACCCGCTTCTACCCAAGCCAAGGGAGTACGACACTTCCTTCCATATAGGGCTTCATATGGTGCCATCCCAATGCTTGTTTGGTAGCTGTTATTATATGCAAACTCGACCATATAGAGATGATCTTCCCATCTCTTTCCGAAGTCAAGGGCGCACATTCGGAGCATGTCCTCCATTGTTCTGTTGGTACGTTCAGTTTGGCCATCCGTTTGGGGATGAAAGGCCGTACTGAAAGTCAATTTCGTGCCCAACAGTCGGTGAACTAGCCTCCAATCATTTGACGTGAATCGCCCATCTCGATCACTTACGATGCTCCGAGGAACACCGTGAAGTCGCACAATCTGATCAACATATAACTTTGCCAAACTTTCAACTGAATCATCCCGCCTGTTCGGGAGAAAATGTGCTACTTTTGTTAGCCGGTCAATTATCACCCAAATGGAATCATTTCCTCGCTGCGATCTTGGCAATCCATGCACAAAATCCATGGAAATATCATCAAATTTCCACACTGGGATCGGCAGTGACTTCAAATAACCGCCTGGCTTTTGGCATTCCGCCTTCACCATCGCACATGTTTGACATTTGGCTATATATAGGGCAACATCTTTCTTGAGCCCTGGCCACCAGAAAAGCTTCTTCATATCGTTGAACATCTTTGTGCTCCCGGGGTGAATGGAATACTTGGTATAATGTGCTTCATACATCAGTTCTTCCCTCAGTTTCCCCACATTCGGGACGCACAAACGGCCCTCTTTGCGCAAAAGACCATCAATCCAGGTGAATTTGCCCTCTGGCCCTTCATTCACATAGCGCAAGAGATCTTCATTCAACTCCGTTGCCCGTCGAACTCGGTCCGCAAGGTCACATTGCACCTCGGTCCAGTTCAAACATGCAGTGGCAGTGGAATTCTTGTCAACACAATAGATCTCCAATGCTTCCAACTCCTGGATAAGCCATTCATCATGCCTTTGCAACCAATTTGCTCTAGCAGGAACTCGCCGACTCAAGGCATCCGCGACAACATTCCCCTTCCCGGGTGTATAGTGAATCTCGAAAGTGTAGTCCCCAAGGAACTCCAACCACCTTCGTTGTCGCATGTTCAACTCTTTCTGCTCCAACAGATACTTTAGGCTCTTATGATCGGTATAGATCTCCACCTTCACGCCATAAAGGTAGTGTCGCCACAGCTTAAGGGCAAAAATCACCGCCGCTAGTTCCAAATCATGGACGGGATAGTTTCGCTCGTGCACCTTCAGCTGGCGTGAGCCATAAGCAATCACCTTTCCGTTCTGCAGAAGAACGCAGCCTAAGCCGCTTCCTGAGGCATCACTATAAATCACAAAGCCATCGGTTCCACATGGCGAAGACAATACTGGTGCCGTGGTCAACCGAACCTTCAGCTCTTCAAAAGCTCGTGCGCACTCTGGCGTCCAAACGAACTTCTGATCTTTTCACGTCAATGTGGTGAGCGGCAAAGCGATCCGTGAGAAGTTCTCCACAAATCTTCTATAGTAGCCCGCAAGTCCAAGAAAACTCCTGACCTCGGCCACGGAAGACAACATTGGCCATTCTTGTATGGCTTTTATCTTCGCTGGATCCACTGCAATGCCCGCTCCACTCACCACATGGCCCAAAAATGCCACTGACGATAGCCAAAACTCGCACTTCGAGAACTTGGCATATAGCTGATTTTGCCTGAACGTGTTCAACACTAACCGCAAGTGAATCTCATGCTCAGCTTTGGACTTCGAGTACACCATGATGTCATCAATGAACACAATCACAAACAGATCCAGGTACTCACGGAAAATACGGTGCATCAGATCCATAAACACCGAGGGCGCATTGCACAATCCAAAGGGCATGACTGTGAACTCATAATGCCCATAACGCGTTCCAAATGCGGTTTTGGGAATGTCACCCTCCCGAATTCTTAACTGGTAATAACCAGACTTCAGGTCCAACTTCGAATAGACGGTAGATCCCACCAGCTGATCGAATAACTCATCAATCCGAGGTATAGGATACTTATTTTTCTCGGTCAGCTTATTCAATTCACGGTAATCGATACACAACCGTAACCCACCATCTTTCTTCTTTACAAAAAGCACAGGCGCGCTCCAAGGTGACATACTTGGGCGGATATAACCTTGCTCTAGCATTTCTTGTAGTTGAACCTTCAACTCAGCCATCTCTTTAGGCGCAACGCGATATGGCGAGCGGGCCACGAGTTTCGCACCTGGCACCAACTCAATTGTGAAGTCAATCTCCCGCTGGGGTGGTAGCCCAGGGAGATCCGTGGGAAACACATCCGTAAATTCTGCCACAATCGGAACCTCACACAAAGTGGCCTTAGGCTCAACAGCATGAATTAGTGCAAAGTAACACTCTGCACCCTTCCGAACAGCTTTGACTACCTGGAGTGCAGACATCAACGTCCCTCCTACTCCTCGCATACCCGCGAACTTGGTCTCCTGTTCGGTATTCTGGCCCAACGTGATTTCTTTGGACTGGCAATCAATCATAGCATGCTGCTCCGCAAGCCAATCCATCCCAAAAATCACATCGAATTCCGATATTGGCAAAACAAATACGGTTAAACAAAAATCCCGACTTCCTAACTGAACCGCCACATCGCAAGCTTGATCCGCAAGCATCCAACATCCATTCGGCAACACCACTCTGACGCTATCTGTCTTTGCACGACTGGGTATCCCAAGCCGCGTAACAAATTCACGAGACAGAAAAGAATGCGATGCACCTGTATCAAACAGTGCTCGCGCCAGCGTGTCCCAAATCATTACAAAACCTATGACAAACATGTCACACACACAAACCACAAACATAGGCGTACTAAGCAAAGCATACAAACATTCGCATAGGCAAAACTAACTCATACCTGTGACAACGTCATTCTGCTTGATGGCCTCCTGCAGGCCAAGATTGTAGACCCGGGGTTGCGCCTGCGAGGCAGAAGAATCCACCACCGCCTTTCCTTTCTCCGCATAAGATGCACCCGCCTTCTTTTCACTCTTTGGCGGCATCCGACAATCTCGCGCAATATGTCCCATCCGGCCACAATTGAAGCAGATCCGAGTGTCTGGCTTGGAGGTTGCCCCTGATGTTGCTCCCGATGCAACTGATGAAGGCGCGTGTCCACTAGGCTTGGACTTCTTGCCCCATCTCTTCTTATAAAATGATTTTCCCGATCGGGGCGCCTTCCACTCCGGTTGCGACACAGCCAAAGCTCTCTTCCCTTGCACCCTCTTCATGTCCTTTTCCAACGCGGTCGCGGTGTCAACCAACGCTTGGAAACCTTGGTTCACAGAACTGGACACAAGGAATCTCAGCTCGTCCCTCAGTCCTTCATAGAACCGATTCATCTTCCTCTGCTCATCAGCAAAAATCGAACCCGCATACCGCCCCAAGCGAGTAAATTCATGCAGATACGCGTCAACACTGCCATCACCTTGAGTCAACCGTTGGAATTCATTTTCCATGGCTATCCGTTGAGCCACAGGAAGGTGCTTCGCTAGGAAGAGCCGGGAGAATTCTTCCATCGATACTTGGGTTAACGGACGACCCGCCAAGTGATGCAACTCCATCTCATCCCACCATAAACGCGCTTCTCCTTCAAGCAAGAAGGTGGCTAAGGTAACTTTTTGATGCTCCGCCGTTCCTATCGCCGTCATCACTCGCTTGACGCGCGATAACCAATCCTCAGCCTGCGTCGGGGTTCCCTCTCCCGAGAATGTAGGTGGATGGAAACTCATAAACCGCGTTAGCTGCTTCTCAGCCGCTCGAGGAGCTACATCCACAACAGGTTCAGGCCTTGCCGCCACCTGTTCTGGCCTCACAGCCTCTTGTTCCTGCCTAAGTGGCTGACCGTGGATCATGGTAAATAAGGCCTCAACAACTAAACGCACATGTTCCTCAGACGGTGGAGGTGTAGGCACCGCGGCTGGTGCCGTACTTTCATCAGAACGCTGGGACTCAGACGGCCCAGCTCCACTTCGTGTCACCTAAAGGGGGAGAAGACACACACATTAGCGGTCGTACCCAAGCAATCAACACAAAAGAAGAACACACAGGTTCCGCAAACACACAAATATGCATTCCTATCATGGACATTCAGGAGTTCATTCGTAGACTTTGGTGTGCACAAACACGTGCTCGCCACCCCACAAAAGAAGTCGGCCACGACTGCGAGAGGGAAAGACCAAGACAACCGATACCAAAAATGTAACAACCTCATCCGTTCATATGATATATTCTAGAAGGTCCGGCCGGGGCCCCACAGGATATACCACAAAACAGTCGGTGAAGGTACAGGATGATACCAGAGTAGCGCATCGCACCTATCACAAGCATTCTAGCGGAAGCCTAAACTACTTGAACTCCTCATGAATGTCCAAACATAAAACTCCACATTTTATATATATATAGGAATGTCTTACAACATGTCACAAGAGTTGGCCTTATGGCCTTACATGGCTTTCAAACAGTGGCCTAACAGATTGGCGCGCAGGCCGGCCACAATAAAAGAAAACACACAAAAGAACACACTTAGCCTTCGAGGGCTAACAGTAGCAGCAGCAGCAACACCAACAGGAGCATCAACCTCTATGCGTCCCGCTCGGCTCTCCAGCACCTGTGCAAGGACAATCCACCCAACGGTGGCAAACAAAAGCAACGGTCAGCGTTCAGCTGACCAAATTATAATGACCCTACCCCTTCTCTCGGGGCAGTGGTATTTTTCCCTGCAGGCATATCATATCACAAGTATGGCAAGCTATATCATCAAAAGGTGCTTTCATGCACACAAGCCATCACAACCGTTCGCCACCCGGCACAACGGTCCGTGCACTCAGGGCACATTCTTGGTGTTCTGGCAACCTCTTGCCCACCACCGTATCAGGGTTATCACCCCACGGTAAATCTCTTGAGCATTTACTCCATGGCATGCAGCCGGAGTTAGTCCTCGAACACTGGGATGGCCCGTAGCCCCCCGTTGTGTCATGGCGCGCAGGCCGAAGACTCTTGCTATGCGCTCCAACAGACCGCACTTTTTGGTCTCACGTCAGACGAACATAGCGCAGGTCGGATCCTCCACCCCCCGTTGCTCAAATCGCCTTGCCTTCTCCGAGTACAGCGTACTCATGGCTATATCAAAGGCGCGGGTCGGTCTCACCAATCCTGTTCCTGGCATTCAAGCCTGGGTATTTCACTATACCCATTTCCTCACAGCAACATCGGGTCTTTCCTGGGCGCACCAGTACTTCCTGTGACTCTCTCCACAGGTGGACACCGCACAAGCACAAATGTCAGGGGTCTTTCCTGGGCACACCAGTACTTCCTGTGACTCGCTTCATAGGTGGACACCCTATGACATCAAGCATCACAAAAAGGGCCTTTCCTGGTCCCACCAGTACTACCTGTGCCTCATTCACAGGTTGGACCCAAAACCATCACATGGCTATTTTCCTGGGCTACCACCCCAGTACTTCCTGCTACTCCTTTTCGCAAGCATAACCCGTAGACTCCTACACTATACGTTTATCACGGAGTCTTCTCCGGTTCGTATGCAACATCACCAATCCAGACCAACCTGTCCAGATGGGCTTCACACAGCATGCCTACTCCGTACTCCATTTCCGGATCTATATGCACAACAAAGAGGATTTCAAGAATCACCCAAACGACTCCCAAAAGCAGCCACCTCTTGGTGGGGGAATCAAAAGATATGCCAAAACGGAAGCCTTCACATGGCTAGGAAGAAAAGTCGTTACCCTTGACGATCGCTTCGGTGCCATGGCCTCCAAGCTAGCTTGCAAGACTCGCAAGAGCGTCTCCTCCGTAACACCGACTTCAGATCTCTCGTCGGTAAACCGCAGCACCACCAGCAGCAGCCCCCTTTCCTTCTTCCTCCTCCTTTCTCTCTCTCTTTCTCTCTCTTGAAGAAAGATGAAGGCCAAAGTAAAATGACTAATCCTTCTCTGATTTCGGCCTTGAAGGAAAAAGAGGAAGAGGCTTCAGCCCTTGGATCCAGACTGAAGGAATGGACGGCCACGATTCTGCCAAAAACACAAATTTTGACCCGACACGGCCTCGAACACGGCCGTGTGCCAGGCCGTGTGCCTCCCTCTCGACGCATCGTCGAGAGAAAAATCGTCGAGACAAAGCCCAATCGTTGACACAACCTCGACACGCCCTGCGACACGCCCGTGTCGCAGGCCGTGTCACCTGACACGCCCTGGGACACGCCCGTGTTCCAGGCCGTGTCACCCAAAAATTCCTGATTCAGAACTTTGGGCTGTTACACAAAGCAACGGTCAGCATTAGCTGACCAATTATAACGACCCTACCCCTTACCCGGGGCAATGGTTCCTTCCCTGCATGCATTGCCAAACATAATTGTGGAAACCACCCGTCACCACACATCTTCCCAAAACCCCGAGGTGATGGTAAGGGGGGACGGGGGTACATAAACACCAAGGACCACCCGCTGTAGGCAATGTGGGACTAATCCATCCACGGGATGGCGGGGATATTCCGCCACACGGGGGGCCCACCGGGGTCAACACCCAGACCTGGAACGCGATGGGGAAGCCCAAATATGCGGTCCCACACACACCCAATCCCGCTGGACCTTGGTTCTCAACACACCCCCGCAGCGGGATGGCTCTGATACCCTGTGGAAACCACCCGTCACCACACATCTTCCCAAAACCCCGAGGTGATGGTAAGGGGGGACGGGGGTACATAAACACCAAGGACCACCCGCTGTAGGCAATGTGGGACTAATCCATCCACGGGATGGCGGGGATATTCCGCCACACGGGGGGCCCACCGGGGTCAACACCCAGACCTGGAACGCGATGGGGAAGCCCAAATATGCGGTCCCACACACACCCAATCCCGCTGGACCTTGGTTCTCAACAATAATATCTACCAATCACAAACAAGTGCTCTCAGGCACAATAGTATCACAAACGCAGATCTTCGCCAGACGCTCCGTGCACTCAGGGCACCTTATTGCTGTATTGTATATACTAGTTGCCCACCATCGATCAGAGGTTTTTAACGTGTTAGTTGGTCGGTCCTAGTCCACCAATCCCGCATGCTGGCAACATTCCGTCCATCCCACTCAGAGGTACTAACCTCACAGCAAACTTGAGCATTTCCACAGCAGATCGACCCACCCTAGTGGTGTAGCAAGCCGGGTTTATCTCGCGCTCCCCAGGCATTGCCACCAATCGACCTCCCAACCTAATTTAGATCGACCCACCCTTGTGGTGCAGCAAGCCAGTTTACCTCACGCTCCATACACATTGCCACCAATTGATCTCTCAAAACACTAGGGGCAGGTCAGCCTTTCCCGTGCTCAAACCGTCAGTAGCGCACCACTCGACGCGGGTCGGACTTCCCTCCCGATTAGCCGCAGATTTTCGCTCTCCCAGAGCAATTAGCTCTCACAGTTCTTACAATACAAGAAGCTTACTCAAAGCATCCCCACTCAACATTCATCCAAAAGAGCTTACACTCACAATTCATTCATACATATTCATACAATACACAGAGTTTTCTCCGGTTTAATCATAACCATCACCAATCCAGACTAACCATCCAGATGGGCTTCACACAGCATGCCTATGCCGTACTACACACCTCCGACTCTAGATGCAGATGCAACTGGGAATCACTTACGCTTTCCACCTCTTGGTGGAGGATTGCATGCTATGCATAGAGAAAGGACTTCGATTGTACAAGAAGGAGATCGTTTGTAACGCCTCCACTCGTCACATGGAATATAACGATGGGTCCGGCCGGGGCCCCACGCCATATTTCACAGACAAATGTTGAAATTATGTGTGAAAATCAAAATCTACTCGTACCCTGACTCAAAACATTCTAGCGCAGCATTTTAAGTTAGATGAACTCAGCTCAATGAATGTCCACTAATATACAAACTCCACATTTATATATCAAAACCAGGAATGTATACAACACACACACCCATGGCTTTAAGGCCTTACAGATTCCTCTTTACACATGTATAATTTCATACATCGACACGCAGGTCGGCCACACATGAAATCCAACCACGCTTCGCACGGCCTTCAAGGGCCTTAAGCAGCAAGCCTTCATTCCACTCAAACTAATTCAATTATCAGCACCTGCAATTAGCCATCCACCCAAGAGCGGTAAACAAAGTAATGATCAACATTAGTTGACCAATTATAACGACCCTACCCCTTACCCGGGGCAGTGGTTCCTTCCCTGTATGCATTGCCATAACAATCTCGATCAATCTACCAATCACAACTGTATCACAAATGTCGGTATCCACCAGACGCTCCGTGCACTCAGGGTACCTTATTGGTGTACCGGGCATCCTTGTCGTACACCGCCGATCAAAGGTTCTTCACTTGTTGGTTGGCCGGTTCCATCCTAGTCCACCAATCCCGCAGGCTGGCGACATACCATCCATACCACTCAGAGGTACTACCTCACAACATCCACTAACAACCAGAGCAGATCGACCCACCCAAGTGGTGTAGCAAACCAGGTTTATCGATGCTCCCCAGGCATTACCACCAATCGACCCCTCACCTATTTCCGATTGACCCACCCCTGTGGTGCAGCAAGCCGGGTTTAACTCGGCTCCCCAGGCATTGCCACCAATCGATCCCTCATCTATTCAGATCAACCCACCCTTGGTATACCAGGCCGGGTTTATTCGCGCTCCCCAGGCGTGCTACCAATTGACCTCTCATTACAACCAGGAGCTTACTCAAAGCTTCCATACATTAATAAGCATATACATACATCCATTCATCCATCCAACAAAGCATAACTCTTTCATATCATCAAATCCACGGAGTCTTCTCCGGTTTACCCGTAATCATCACCAATCCAGACTACCTGTCCATATGGGCTTCACACAGCATACCTATGTCGTACTCCACACTTCCGGCTCTAGATGCAGACTCAACCAAGGAATCGCTTGCGATATCCACCTCTTGGTGGAGGATCCCAGGAACATGCATAAAGAAAGGACTTCGATGTCCAGGAAGGAGATCGTCACCCTTGAAGATCATTTTGGCGCCATGAAGTAGCCGGATGGAAGTCACCGCCTCGGCTTTGCCTTCATGAATCTGATCTCGGATCTTCGCTCCGCACTCCGCAACTCCTCCAACAGCTGGTTTCTCCTTCTCCTTACCTTCCCTAGCTCTCCCTCTCTCTTTCTCTCTCTTGGAAAGTGAGAAGAAGAAGAAGAATGAAAATGAGGGAATAACTCCTCAGTCTCGGCCTTATATCTACAGGGAAGCTGCTTGGACACTTGGCTCCAGTATAAGGGAACGAACGGCTCTGATTTTCCCAAAAATAGACTGAACACGGCCTGACATGCCCTGTGACATGCCCGTGTCACAGGCCGCGTCACTTAAGCAGTAGGCAACCGACTCAAATCCAACCAGTACACAGTCATGTAACACGCCCGTATCACACCCTACACGCCCGTGTCATGCCCGATACGCCCGTGTATAATAGCCGTGTACTTCACATAGCACAATCCTATTTCACCCAAGCAGGACACGACCATGGGACACGCCCGTGTCCCAGGCCGTGTACACAAGGACACACCTGTGTCCAGCATCACATGCATTCCTTACTACAACATGCAAAGAACACGCCCTGTGACACACCTGTGTCACCGACTATGTACTCTGCGCTCAACGATCGTCGACCAAATTTCGTCAACCATACCACCAACTGCTCAACCCGAGCAGGATACGCCCCGGGATACGCCCGTATCCCAGGCCGTGTCACCCAAACCTGAAACCCAAAGTGGGATTTGGGGTGTTACATCGTTACCTTTGACGATCGCTTTGGAGCCATGAACTAGCCGGATGCAAATCACCGCCACGGCCTTGCCTCCACGAATTCAAACTTGGATCTTGATTCCACACTCCGCAGCTCCTCCAGCAGCTGGCTTCCTCCTCCCTTTCCTTCCTCCCTTACTATCCTCTCTCTAGCCCTTAGAAAGAGAATGGCTAAGCATGAATGAAGAATCCATCTATCCTCAGCCTTTTAGTGAGCAGGGAGGGGCCTGCACCCTTGGATCCATGATAAGGGAAAATAACGGTCTTGATTTTCCCAGAAAAAGGCTGAACATGGCCTGACACGCCCTGTGACACGCCCGTGTCACAGGCCGTGTCCTTTAAGTGACACACAACCTACTCAAACCCAAACAGTACACGGCCATGTGATACGCCTGTGTCACATCGTACACGCCTATGTCATGGCCGACACGCCCTTGTCTAGAAGCCGTGTACCTCACACATCACAACATCAACTTAACTAGAGCGGGACACGGCATGGGACATGCCCGTATCCCAGGCCGTGTACCCCAAGACACACTCGTGTCCACCAGCACACGCATCCCGGGCTGATCCCGAGAACGATACGACCCCTGACACGCCTGTGTCACCGCCCGTGTACCCTTACACGACTGTAGACACGCCCTGCCGTGTATTCATCGAGTGGAGTTTGACGACCCTGAGGAGGACACGCCCTCTGACACACCCATGTCGTAGGGCGTGTTCCCTCTCGAGAACTTCTCGAGTACATTTCGTCGAGCACTCGAGAGGCCACTCAACCCGAGCACGACACGCCCAGGGACACACTCGTGTCCTAGGCCGTGTCACCCAACCTGAACCCAAATTGGGATTTGGGGTATTACACGACACCTCTTACTAGCCATGAAGATCTTAGTTTGCACGTAAGAAGGTGTGCACCTTTAAGTCCTCTCCACAGATCTGACCTGGGATCGACGAACGGAGCTCCGAAGCTTCGTCAATGGTGGAAGGTGCTCTTCTTCTCCCTCCTCCAAAATCTCCGTCAAAACCCTAAATGATGAGAACAAATGAGGAGGATGAACCCCTAACCCTACTTAAGGGTCAAGGAAGGATGATCCTAGGTCATATGATCGATTTCTAAGAAGATCGGACGACCTAATCTCACCATCTACTAAACTACTTTCGCCTGCTACCGTCGGGCGGTAGCCCCGCCGTGGTAGCTCATAGAGATGACTGCCTCTACAGAATGCCCCACTACTGCCAGCGTTAGCGATACCGACACACGGTAAACTCTCAACGCCTTCGACTCAACGCTTTTCATCTCAACGCAAAGGGGATACCGCCAAGCAGTAGCTAACTAATTCCACGCGCTACCACTCAATGCTCTTGACTCTCTCGATGAAAGAAGAATATTATTGGGCGATAGCTTCCTATCACCGCCCGGTAGCTCCCTGAGCCTCAAGTCCTAGAAAATTGGGGTGTTACACTTTCCCTCTAAGAATGTCTTTACAAGTGCTTGATCCATTCCTCTGTAAGATAAATGCTGTAACACCTCCCCTGTAGTGGACGTATAATATGGGTCCGGCCGGGGCCCCACAACATACGAACGCCACAGCTTTAGTATTAAAAGTTGATATAGATACCCAAACTCAAAACACTTGCACAACACAGCGGAAAACCAAGCACAACTAGAAGTTATCCACTAACCAACAGAGTAAACAAATGGCCTTAAGGCCTTACATCAAATGTTCAAAAGTAAACAGTACATCAAACATGAATGTGCTCAGCACTCCTAATCTACCTCGGCATGCAAGCCGGACAAAATAGTCTCAAACATACATCAATCAAAAGTAGTGCTACCAAAAGAGAAAACACTTCATGGGCTTAGGCCTTTTTGGCCGGCGTGCTAGCTCCTGCGTGCGATCCTTGCCCTGTAAAAATTATTAGTAACGTGGGTCAGCAAAGGCTGACCTCAAACTGTGTAACAACACATCTCCTCCCGGCCGCCCCTAACGGACCCCGGGGAACCCTCCAACCTGCAAGTCAGCACTTCATATGCAATATAAATTTCTATAACTAGAAAAGCATTAAAACAGGCTTGGATGTCTTAATCAACAAACATGTTCTCTACTGGTTGAGCATATAAAGAAAGGGCCTACTATGCAACATGAATGCAACACCCGGGCTTCACCCAAGGTACCCTACAGCGTATGCATCTAGCACAACATCACATCATTTGGGTACTCACATTTCCCCAATTGGCATAAAGCCGCAAACATTGAGGGAGACACAACTCCCTCACACGGCGCACAGGCCGCCAAATGGAACTCTTGCCTAGGCCCCACCCGCTCGTGGGCTTAGCCCCGGGCTTGCCTGCAAGCTCTGACGTCTCATGTCAGATTTCCAACAACCACAGACTGACCGATTCTAAGAAGCCTTGCTGGACTCCACCCGCTCATGGCCTCTTTTGCCCGGGCTTGCCCTAAGCTTGGCATTCTCGTCAGTCTCACAGAAGGGGGACTAGTCTCGCCGGGACACTCTCCACACATGACGTACATGTCACGGGATAGCCAGCCGACCACGGAGACATAGCCACGCCTTGGCACAACACAACCAAGACTAAACACATCGCAATCCCTCTTTGTACCGCAGCGTTCCCGCGCACCAAGGAAAACATCTCCAACTCGTGCGGAGCTAACCTTGTCCACCAAGGAAACCATCTCCATTCTCATACGGAGCTAACCTTGTCCCTCAAGGAAACCATCTACCGCCACGAGGAGCTAACCTTGTCCGGGTTCGACTACAAGTACCCTTTTCTAGCAAACGGGACAAACACCACCACAACACAAATGGCATCTTGCCGCAACGGAAATCTCTACGAATTCCTAAGTTCGTATGCAACATCACCGAGTCGGACTAACGGTCGCGACTACGGCTTCACCCACCATGCCTAATCCACTAGCGAAGCGGATCTCTAATGCAAAATATGCCGGGGACGGACTCAATCAACCCGGAGGTTCCTCTTGAACCTTGGCAAACCAAAGCCCCTCTCATTTGAGAGTTTGGTGCCCAAAAATCTAGAAGAAAACGATGCTAAAAACGTGCATCCTAAAGACCGAGAGGAGAGATGTCGTTACCTTCCGACTCCTCTTTCTTGCCATGGCAAAATAGCCGGATGGAAATCTTCGCAGCGGTCTAAGCTTCACGGATCCGGACTCGGCTCGCGATTTGGAGCTCCGAAACCCTTCCTACAGCCCAAGAGTTCTTCTTCTTCCTCCTTGCTCTAGCTTCTCTCAAGAACTAAGAAAGAGAAACTTGGAAAACAAATGAGGGTTTCCAACCCTGAATTCGGTCTTAACTCCCCAGGAGATGGCCTGAACCGTTAGATCCTAAAACCAGAAAAGAATGGCCGCGATTCGCCTGGAAAAATAGAAAACCTGGGCCGAACACGGCCTGGCACACGCCCGTGTCCAGGGCCATGTGCCTCATTCGTCGTCTCAAATCGACGCGCCTGGAATCAGACACGGGCATTTGACACGCCCGTGTTCAATCCGACACGCCCGTGTCCCCAGCAACACGGCCGTGTGGCCTGCCGTGTGTCTCCAACGACACGGCCCCAACACCAACCCGAGAGGTGACACGGCCTGGGACACGCCCGTGTCCCAAGCCGTGTGCCAAGTCTCGACACCCGTCGACAGGCTTTGTGTCGACACCGCGGAAAAACGTCGAGCGAAGATCGTCGACCAAGAGGGACACGCCCTGTGACACGCCCGTGTCACAGGCCGTGTGCCCCAGTCTCGACACTTTGTCGAGCGAATGTGTCGACACTTGGGCCAAGTGTCGACACGGCCTCGACACGCCCTGCGACACGCCCGTGTCGCAGGCCGTGTGCCCCTCTCTCGACACTCTGTCGAGCACAAAGTGTCGACACTTGGGCCGAGTGTCGACACGGCCCCGACACGCCCTGCGACACGCCCGTGTCGCAGGCCGTGTGCCTCACTCTCGACACTTTGTCGAGCACAAAGCGTCGACACTTGGACCGAGTGTTGACACGGCCTCGACACGCCCTGCGACACGCCCGTGTCGCAGGCCGTGTGCCTCCTGCCAGAACCCAAAAATTTTCAACACTGCTGACTGAACCTCTTGCAAAAACTGGGGTGTTACAACTCTCCCCCACTTAACAGAATTTCGTCCCGAAATTACAAAACAAAAAGGGTACAAAACTTAAATTGTACCTGACAAAAATAGTTCTGGATAGTCTTCTAGCATGGCCTGTTCTCGCTCCCACGAGAACTCCTCACGACCGCAGTTGTCCCAACGAAGTTTCACAAGTTTAACTTCTTTATTCCGCAACTGCCGAATCTCCGAATCTTCTATAGCGATTGGAAGGACTCGCGTCCTCAAGTCTTCCTCAATCGGCACCGATGCCGGCTCAATCACCACGCTAGCCTTCACCAAGGCTTTCCTCAACACGGAGACGTGGAAGACGTCATGTAATCCACTCAAATCTGCGGACAATGCCAACCGATAGGCTGCTTCTCCTACCCGCTCAACAATTTCAAAAGGCCCCAAAAACCTTGGACTCAACTTCTTGAGTCGGCGAATCCGCGAGACGCCTTTGAACGGCTTGACCTTCAGATAAACCCAATCACCAACTGCAAATTCTAACTTCCGGTGACGAGCATTGAAATATTTTGCTTGTCTGTCTTGTGCCACCTTCATACGCTCTTGGATGGTCCGTACCATCTCACAAGCGTCAGCTACCGCATCCTTTCCCAGAAGTTTGGTGTCTCCCGCCTCTGCCCAAGACATTGGCGTTCGACACCGCCTCCCATACAAAGCTTCGTAAGGCGCCATCTTTATGCTCGCTTGAAAACTATTGTTGTACGCAAATTCTACCATGAAGAGGTGATCCTCCCACCTCTTGCCAAAATCAAGAACGCACATCCTCAACATATCCTCCATAGTATGGTTCGTTCTCTCCGTTTGCCCATCGGTTTGAGGATGGAATGCCGTACTGAACTTTAGCTTCGTGCCCAAGCTCTTCTGAACCAGTCTCCAGTCCTTGGATGTAAACCGTCCATCGCGATCACTAACTATGCTCTTAGGAATTCCGTGCAGTCGCACAATGTTGCGAACATACAACTCCACCAGCTTCTCCACGCTGTCCTCTTTCCGATTTGGGATGAAGTGAGCCACCTTGGTTAGGCGATCCACGATCACCCAAATAGCATCATTCCCATGCTGCGATCTAGGCAACCCATGCACAAAGTCCATGGAGATGTCCTCAAATTTCCATTCAGGAATTGGAAGGGGCTTCAGGAACCCGCCCGGTTTCTGACATTCGGCCTTCACCAAGGCACATGTTTGGCAACGACTCACATACAAAGCCACATCTCGCTTCAACCCCGGCCACCAAAAGGATTTCTTCATATCCAAGTACATCTTTGTACTGCCCGGGTGAATGGAGTACTTCGAGAAGTGAGCCTCAAACATCAACTCCTCACGGAGATTGCCAAACTGCGGTACACAAACCCTTCCATCCTTTCTCAAGATTCCCCCGATCATCTCCCAGGTGCTGCTCTCGCCCGTTTGAGCCTCCAACACAAAAGGTTGAAACTCCACATCTAATCGAGTCGCTTCCCGAATACGATCGGACAAGTCGTTTTGCACTTCAATCCAGTTCAACCGAGCCACGCTAGACTCGCCTCTCGCAACACATTCCAATCCAAGGGACTCCCATTCCCGTACCAGCCGCTCATCATGAGCTTCGATCCAATTTCCTTGCCCCGAGTACTTTCTACTCAACGCATCCCCCACCACGTTGGCTTTACCCGGCGTATACTGAATCGCCACTTCGTAGTCTCCAAGAAACTCAACCCATCTGCGTTGCCGCATATTCAAGTCCTTTTGATCCAAGAGATACTTCAGGCTTTTATGGTCCGTGAAGATCTCCACTCTTGCGCCATACACATAGTGTCGCCAAATTTTCAATGCGAAGATTACCGCCGCCAACTCCAAATTATGGACGGGGTAATTCCTCTCATGAGGTTTCAGCTGTCTAGACCCAAAAGCTATCACCTTCCCATGTTGCACCAAAACGCAACCCAAACCGCATCCCGATGCGTCACTGAAAATTTGAAATCCATCGGTCCCTTGCGGTAAACTCAGGATCGGAGCCATCATAAGCCTCTCCTTTAGTGCCTCGAATGCTTGACCGCACTCTTGGGTCCACACAAATTTATGGTTTTTGCGAGTGAGAGAGGTGAGGGGTAGAGCTATCTTCGAGAAATTCTCCACGAATCTCCTATAATACCCGGCTAGTCCAAGAAAACTTCGGACTTCCGCCACGGTCCTCAACACCGGCCAATCTCTGATGGCCTCCACCTTCGCTGGATCCACTGCCACCCCATCACCACTAATCACGTGGCCCAAAAATGTCACCTTCTCCAACCAAAACTCGCATTTGGAGAATTTTGCATACAACTCATTCTCCCTCAACACTTGCAAAACTATTCTCAAGTGGGTCTCATGCTCCACTTCCGACTTGGAGTACACCAGGATGTCATCAATGAAGACAACCACAAACGAATCCAAGTAATCCCGAAATACTCGATTCATCAGATCCATGAACACCGATGGTGCGTTCGTCAACCCGAACGGCATCACCGTAAACTCAAAGTGTCCATACCTTGTACCAAAGGCAGTTTTGGGTATGTCCTCGTCCCGAATTCGTAGCTGATAGTATCCCGACTTCAAGTCCAACTTCGAATATACCACTGACCCCACCAATTGGTCGAACAAATCGTCTATCCGAGGGATCGGATACTTATTCTTGACGGTCAATTTGTTCAGCTCTCGGTAGTCTATGCATAGGCGCATGCTACCGTCCTTCTTCTTTACAAACAACACCGGTGCGCTCCACGGTGAAGAACTGGGTCTAATATACCCTTGCTCCAACAGTTCCTGCAACTGTACCTTAAGTTCCGCCAACTCCTTTGGTGTCATCCTAAATGGAGGACGTGACACCGGTCTAGCCTCCGGCACTAACTCGATCGAGAAGTCGATCTCCCGCCGAGGAGGCGCTCCAGGAAGTTCATCCGGAAACACATCCTCGAACTCTGCCACCACAGGCACTTCCTCAATAGACAGTTGGGAGAGACGAACCTCCAGTAATGCTACAAGCGCTACACCACCCTGGTTAACCGCCCGCACCAACTGCATGGCCGATATCAGGGAACATGCCACTCCCCCAAGGCCCTCAAACTTGACTTCTGTTTGCCCTTTACTCCTTAGAGTCACTACCTTGGATAAACAATCAATGCTGGCGCGCTGCTCTGCAAGCCAGTCCATGCCCAAAATGACATCGAACTCTACTAATGGTAACACTGCTGCTTCCAGAGCGAAGACAACCCCGTCTAGCTCCCAACAAATGTGCCCTTTAGCCCCGGTGGTCATAGATGACCCATTGGGCATGCGCACTCTCAGCTCTGCTCCCGACGAGAAAGACTCAACTCCTATCCTCCGGATGAAGCTCTCCGCAAGAAAGGAGTGCGATGCTCCCGTATCAAACAATACCCTAGCGGGGTATCCGGAAACTAACACGAAGCCTACAACATAGACATTACACAAAAGTCTAAAAGGATGAAGCACAAAATTTAAACTTAAATTCTCTTCATACATGTCACCACATCAGTCTGGCGGATCGCTTCTTGCTGTCCAAGGTTGTAAGCCCTTGGTTGCACCGGTTGGAACCGAGAAGCGCTCGACTCCGCCATCTTTCCTTTCTCTGCAGCACTGGGGCCCGAGCGCACAGACTGCTCCTGCTTTGACTCTTGCCCCGCTCCCCCTTGCTGACAAGCACGGGCTATGTGCCCAACCTTCCCGCAGTTGTAGCACGTCGGCGGTCCCCTAGAGTGGGAACCCCCAGGCGTCCAGTTGCTCCTCTCACCAGATCTGGAAGTGTAAGGCTTCTTCCTCCACCTACTCCCATCAGACTTTCCAAGAGATTGGGAAGGCTTCCCTTCCCCTTGCTTGGGAGTAAAACCCTTACGGCGTTGGGTTCGCTCCAAATCATTCTCCAAACTCCTGGCAGCTTCAACCAGCTCATTAAATCCCGCCCTCTTCATGGAGATGAGGGGTTGTCTTAAATTTTCCCTCAACCCTTGGTAGAAGAGGTTATCCCTCTCTACATCATCCGCCATTGTCGTTCCCGCATAACGACCCAATCGGGTGAACTCTTGCACGTACTCATCCACTGTCTTGTCTCGCTGCATTAAATGCAGAAACTGCCTCTGCAGGGCCAATCGTGTTGAAACTGGGATATACCTCTTAAGAAAAGCGTCCCCGAACTCTTCCACTGACGGGGTGCGTCCCGGGAACTGGCGGCCGCTAAGGGCCACCCACCATAACTTGGCATCTCCTTCCAACATGAACGCCGCATACTCCGCTTTCTTTTCCTCTGGCATCTCTGCCACCCTTAGTAGTTCTTGAATACGAACCCACCAATCCTCCGCATCCGATGGCGTTCCAACACCCTTGAAAGACGGGGGATGGAAACTCGGGAAGTACTTCATATGCCGATCCCCATGTCCGACAACTACCCTCTCCGCCAAAGGCTCCACTCGCCTGGCTTCTCCTCCTGGCACGGCCGTTGCCGTATCTGGTGTGGCAGGGGTTGCCACCTGAGCTGCAGCCGCCGCTTGGGCTGCCACCTGAGCTGCAGCCGCCGCTTGGGCTGCCACCATCGCTTCTGCAAGCATACGGCAGAAGTCGGCCGGGTTTACACCCGTGCCCAAAAGGCCTGGAGCAGTAGCACTGCTCGCTGAGAGATCATCCCTTGCTCTTGAAGTGCCCGCCTCGTTGCTTGTACTCTTCAGGAAAGCAAGAAATAAGGGATTAGTCTCCAATCTCAAGACTAAAACATAAGGACACTCATGGTCCCGCGTTACTCTTATGTGGATAACTTCTCTACGCACTGACCTTGAATCAAACCTCGCTTTGATACCAAATTGTAACACCTCCCCTGTAGTGGACGTATAATATGGGTCCGGCCGGGGCCCCACAACATACGAACGCCACAGCTTTAGTATTAAAAGTTGATATAGCTACCCAAACTCAAAACACTTGCACAACACAGCGGAAGACCAAGCACAACTAGAAGTTATCCACTAACCAACAGAGTAAACAAATGGCCTTAAGGCCTTACATCAAATGTCCAAACGTAAACAGTACATCAAACATGAATGTGCTCAGCACTCCTAATCTACCTCGGCATGCAAGCCGGACAAAATAGTCTCAAACATACATCAATCAAAAGTAGTGCTACCAAAAGAGAAAACACTTCATGGGCTTAGGCCTTTTTGGCCGGCGTGCTAGCTCCTGCGTGCGATCCTTGCCCTGTAAAAATTATTAGTAACGTGGGTCAGCAAAGGCTGACCTCAAACTGTGTAACAACACATCTCCTCCCGGCCGCCCCTAACGGACCCCGGGGAACCCTCCAACCTGCAAGTCAGCACTTCATATGCAATATAAATTTCTATAACTAGAAAAGCATTAAAACAGGCTTGGATGTCTCAATCAACAAACATGTTCTCTACTGGTTGAGTATATAAAGAAAGGGCCTACTATGCAACATGAATGCAACACCCGGGCTTCACCCAAGGTACCCTACAGCGTATGCATCTAGCACAACATCACATCATTTGGGTACTCACATTTCCCCAATTGGCATAAAGCCGCAAACATTGAGGGAGACACAACTCCCTCACACGGCGCACAGGCCGCCACATGGAACTCTTGCCTAGGCCCCACCCGCTCGTGGGCTTAGCCCCGGGCTTGCCTGCAAGCTCTGACGTCTCATGTCAGATTTCCAACAACCACAGACTGACCGATTCTAAGAAGCCTTGCTGGACTCCACCCGCTCATGGCCTCTTTTGCCCGGGCTTGCCCCAAGCTTGACATTCTTGTCAGTCTCACAGAAGGGGACTAGTCTCGCCGGGACACTCTCCACACATGATGTACATGTCACGGGATAGCCAGCCGACCACGGAGACATAGCCACGCCTTGGCACAACACAACCAAGACTAAACACATCGCAATCCCTCTTTGTACCGCAGCGTTCCCGCGCACTAAGGAAAACATCTCCAACTCGTGCGGAGCTAACCTTGTCCACCAAGGAAACCATCTCCATTCTCATACGGAGCTAACCTTGTCCCTCAAGGAAACCATCTACCGCCACGAGGAGCTAACCTTGTCCGGGTTCGACTACAAGTACCCTTTTCTAGCAAACGGGACAAACACCAACACAACACAAACGACATCTTGCCGCAACAGAAATCTCTACGAATTCCTAAGTTCGTATGCAACATCACCGAGTCGGACTAACGGTCGCGACTACGGCTTCACCCACCATGCCTAATCCACTAGCGAAGCGGATCTCTAATGCAAAATATGTCGGGGACGGACTCAATCAACCCGGAGGTTCCTCTTGAACCTTGGCAAACCAAAGCTCCTCTCATTTGAGAGTTTGGTGCCCAAAAATCTAGAAGAAAACGATGCTAAAAACGTGCATCCTAAAGACCGAGAGGAGAGATGTCGTTACCTTCCGACTCCTCTTTCTTGCCATGGCAAAATAGCCGGATGGAAATCTTCGCAGCGGTCTAAGCTTCACGGATCCGGACTCGGCTCGCGATTTGGAGCTCCGAAACCCTTCCTACAGCCCAAGAGTTCTTCTTCTTCCTCCTTGCTCTAGCTTCTCTCAAGAACTAAGAAAGAGAAACTTGGAAAACAAATGAGGGTTTCCAACCCTGAATTCGGTCTTAACTCCCCAGGAGATGGCCAGAACCGTTAGATCCTAAAACCAGAAAAGAATGGCCGCGATTCGCCTGGAAAAATAGAAAACCTGGGCCGAACACGGCCTGGCACACGCCCGTGTCCAGGGCCGTGTGCCTCATTCGCCGTCTCAAATCGACGCGCCTGGAATCAGACACGGGCATTTGACACGCCCGTGTTCAATCCGACACGCCCGTGTCCCCAGCGACACGGCCGTGTGGCCTGCCGTGTGTCTCCAACGACACGGCCCCAACACCAACCCGAGAGGTGACACGGCCTGGGACACGCCCGTGTCCCAAGCCGTGTGCCAAGTCTCGACACCCGTCGATAGGCTTTGTGTCGACACCGCGGAAAAACGTCGAGCGAAGATCGTCGACCAAGAGGGACACGCCCTGTGACACGCCCGTGTCACAGGCCGTGTGCCCCAGTCTCGACACTTTGTCGAGCGAATGTGTCGACACTTGGGCCAAGTGTCGACACGGCCTCGACACGCCCTGCGACACGCCCGTGTCGCAGGCCGTGTGCCCCTCTCTCGACACTCTGTCGAGCACAAAGTGTCGACACTTGGGCCGAGTGTCGACACGGCCTCGACACGCCCTGCGACACGCCCGTGTCGCAGGCCGTGTGCCTCACTCTCGACACTTTGTCGAGCACAAAGCGTCGACACTTGGACCGAGTGTCGACACGGCCTCGACACGCCCTGCGACACGCCCGTGTCGCAGGCCGTGTGCCTCCTGCCAGAACCCAAAAATTTTCAGCACTGCTGACTGAACCTCTTGCAAAAACTGGGGTGTTACAAATGCTGTCAATGTTCTCTAAAATTTGTCCATGATGTATCGAGACATTGATGATGATTGATTGAGAATCATCACTCTGATATTCAAAGTCGGGGTCTTTTGCCTGTTCAGATCTCCTCGTGGCCATGAACTCCTCAGGCAACATGAGTCCTTCTCTCTTCTTTTTCTTGGCTAGCTGAACATCCTGAGCTACCATCTCCTAAGCTTCAAAATCAAAGTCAGATGTCCTATTAGAATCTACTAAAGGTAAGTGGAGAGCAATCTGATCCCTTAGAGAACCCATAAAGCTTGCTCTGCATTGACTCCTCCCTTTCCGGCTTCTTCAAAAATTCTACTTTCTAAATGTAGGGAGTTGGCCTCAAATCTGCTTGACATAGTCTAAAAGATGTTTTCATTGCCCCCCCAGAATAGTATCTCAAGAATATTCAGCTAGCTTTATAGCCTTAATTTGTGTGGAATAAAAATATTATACATTATGATCCACAGCTTTCCTGATGGCCTCATCAGTCTGGCTAACATAATTTTTCACATTTGTTATGTCCCGAGTAGTCATCTTTAGACTTTCATCCTTTGAAGTTAGGGTCTTAACATTTTGGTGCACTGTGCTAGTTGCCTTATCAAATAATTTTGTGATATCTGCATTTATATGTGCAGTATCACCTTTCAGGAAATCCATATCATTCATTATATCAGCTTTTCCTTTTTGGACTTCAACCAAGATCTCGGCTTTCATACCCTTTACTATCTTATCAATGTAGGTTTTCAAAGATGTTGCATGCTCATCCAGTAGAGCTTTTAGAGATGTGAGGATTGAACTATCAATAGTGCTTGAGGATGGTTGATTGTGGGACACATGGGGTGGTATTTCAACAGCAACTTAGTTCAAGTATGTTGTTGGGTCCATTACTCACAATATCCCATATTTGTAGAAGTCAAACAAGTCAATGATATACATATAGTTGTATTTGATGTATGTTTAAGTTCATGCATGAAGGTTGGACAGATATTTCAAGTGGTTGTGACAGGTGGTCACAAGATAGAGGAGTAGCGAGACAGAAATCTGTCTAAGTCCATAGGCGTTGAGTGAAGCCAGTTCACTCAACGCCAGATGTCACAGCAGGATGCTGGAAAGGCTGAAAATCGCCTATGTCAACATGCATTGGGTGAAGCTAGTTCACTCAATGCCAGATACCAAAAAGCCCTGAGTAAGGTGTGGTTGGTCTAAGCCCAGCAGTCTGCAAAGTAATTCTATGGCTAAGTCCACAGGCGTTGAGTGAAGGCAGTTCACTCAACGCCACACAATAATAAGAGCAGAGTAAAGCTATATCTGTCAAAGCATCAGCATTGGCAAACAAAAAAATTGACTAAGTCTAGAGGCATTTAGTGAGGATAGCTCACTCAACGCCAGATGAGCAGAATCATCGAGTAAAGACCAGTCATTCAAAGCCTTTACTTTGATAGTGAAGAAAAGTGGCTAAGTCCACAAACGTTGAGTGATGCCAGTTCACTCAACACCATACAACAAAGAACGCTAAGGAAAGACTGTGCTGTCAAAGCTTAAGAAGAAGGAAGACTAAAAAATGGCTAAGCCCTTAGGCATTGAGTGATGTCAACTCACTCAACGCCATACAGCCAGAAGCGTTGAATCAAGCTACTTCAGTCAAAGCCACAGAGAATCTGTCAAAGAAATTTGGCTATGTACGGAAGCGTTGAGTGAAGCCAGTTCACTCAACCCCGTGCTAATTCCATCAAAGCCAAAGAAGAAGAAGATAAAAAATTAACTAAGTTCAGAAGCGTTGAGTGAGGTCAGCTTACTTAACGCCCAAAGAGGAAAGCATTGACAGAACTGTGGTCAGTCAAAGCTTAATGAAGATAGACAAAAATCTATCTAAGTTTAGAGGCATTGAGTGAAGCCAGTTCACTCAACGCACTCAACGCCTCAACATGAAGACATGCAGTCAAAGAAGCGGCTAAGTCTTGGGGCATTGAGTGATGAAGACTCACTCAACGCACTTAACGCCTGACAGCGCAGAAAGTTTGGCCAAGTCAAAAAGCGTTGAATGAAGGTCATTCACTCAACGCTCTCAACGCCTAAGATGCAGAGAAATTGGCTAACTCCAAATTCGTTTAGTGAAGGTCATTCACTCAACACACTCAACACATATACTGAAAATTTGGCTAAGTCCTCAGATGCTGACGCCAACAAAAGTCAATCTAAGTCAACAAAATTCAAATTCATTGCAGGAAAGCTAGAATTCACCACTAATGGCCCTGACGACCATCTGTAAGGTTTTTATTTAAAAGGAAGGCTATATATCTGCAATTAAAGCTGGGCCCACGGGTTAAAAGAGTCATTGGACGGCGGATAATAAAAGGAATGAGATCAGCAGAGAAAGTAATCTTTTCTAGGGTCTGTCTTTTCACAAAAGAAGCACAACTTCTTCTTCTTCCTCGCTATTATTGCAGAGCTCGAAGCAGAAGTTAAAAATCAACTGAACCCAAAAGTTCATCAAGTTAGCTGCTGCAATCAACACCGGTAATAACAAGGTCAGAGATATTTCTATGAGACAAAAGCAACCAAGGCCAACCCCTGCTGCAGTCACTTCACGTCAACAACACCTCTCCTAGCACTGGCCCTTAAATGTGCAGAAGAATGATTGCAAGAAGGAGGGCACTTTCATCATCGGCTCCTCCCCATCCATGTTGAATACGATAGGCCTTCTGCGTATTCATTTTTATCAAGAGTCCTTGATCGGCCTCTTGGCTGCCCGAGGAGGAGCTTTCAATGTTCATCCCCATTCTAACTGGGTTGGCCACTTGGTCACCGAATTGGGAAACTTTTACCTCAAGCGCACGCCGTCAAAACCTTTTGTAGGTGCTTTTGGTATCCATGTCCCCCAATGAGTCGCCGGGAGAATCGCCGGCTCTAGCTACCTTCAGCCTCGCAGGGATGACTTAGTTCGAGCTCGCCATTCCGTTTCTCTCAAGGACACAAAGCAGGAGGCCGATGGTCAATAACTAGAAGTGAACCGACCAACAATATTGATAGACCGAATGGCTTGGGACTCGGGTCGCGGAATTTGTAGATTAGCAAGCATGCTTTTCGGAGTCCTCGCAGATTCAAAAAAGAGTGGGGATTATGTTAACCCAAATCTCGATGTTAGAAAACAGCATTATACAAGCAGACACTCCAAGTGTCGACACACACCCCTCAAGAGATAGCAAGTATAATAACAAAGCATACACCTTCCAGGTAACCCACTCGCGGACAACCAATGAGGTCAATGTGAATTCTTCTTCAGAGGCTTTTGCGGGATCTCTGGTGCAGCAACCACATATGCAGTTCCTTCTCTCAACCCCCTCGCTACCCGACTCCTCGTGTACCTCGGGCGGCTGCACATTTAATACTGTCATAAGTAAGACATTAAATGTCTGGCGTTTCGGAAACCGTTCGGGCTGCCTACCCTTTAGTATAAATACAAGTCAAGGGCACACGAATGGGGGGAGCAAACTAAGGCTAGAACCTACCCGATTGTAGATGCAGATACTCAGTTCGACCCTCACTTGCCTTTCTCTCCTCTTCTCTTTCCCTTGTATCAATTGGTATTCGTTACCACCCTTCTTGTAACCGCTTTTTCTATTAATCAAGAGACCCGTCGTAAGAGAGGCATTCGCCGCGGCGGGTCAAGTCCGATGTTCGCCGTTTTTAGCGAAATCTCTTTCTCATGTTCTTTTCAGGCCGCCAAGCTTATGACATGGCCAGTAACCGGCCGGTTGCAGTTTCCTCCCTCTCTGTCGACTTCCCAAAAGTTTTGCGCATGGAATGACTTAGGTGACAAAATTTGCACCTATAGAACCTGCCTGGATGGAGCTTTCGGGGCTCCTCCATCGTCGTCTGGCCACCACCACCTATATCCACCACCTCTAATAGTTTCAGCATGATATGGGATATCTATTGGCGATGATCCGGTGGCTTTCCAATGCTAGAACTATCACGGTTCCGGTTCTGTTCCGGTTCTACAAAAACTGTGAATCGAACTGCTAAGGTAACCGTTCTTCTAATCAGAACCAAAACTTTATTTTGTTTGATCGGTTCTGGTTCCGGATGCGGTTCTAACGTAATTTTTGGAACCGTCGTGTCAACGGTTTCGGTTCCGTTTCAACAAGAACCAAAACCAAACCGGTCATTAACGATTTGATCTGATACTATGTGGTTCGGTCCGGTTCCAATCGATTCTATGTGCTATAGTTGTAATCATTTTATAATTCTTAAATTGAGTCATCGGACACATTTACAAAGATTTGAAAATGATATTGAAATTCAAATTGTTGGCGATAATTTCATGATTTCTTAAATCTAAATATGTTAAATTGTACTAATACATATATGTATGCAATAATATCTAATTCGGCACACTGAATAAAAAAAATTGGTAACATTATATGATTACAATAAACATGATCCAAAAAATTATTAACATAAATATGGTAATTGACATGATGGATAACAATTAACATTGTAATACTCGATGCTCAACAAAAATGGTAACATTGTATGATGGTAACATTGTACCAATTGTGTATGTTGGCATGGTCCATCACTGAGTACGACTGCAATCGGACGACGCTACAATTAGACGACTGATATAGGTATAGTCATAGAAATAATAAATATATTATTAATATTATAAATAATAATAATAATAAATATATATTATAAATAATAATAATAATAAATGGATTGCGCTTTAGTTATGCTTTGGTACGATCTGGATCGGGTCTAAAATTCTGAAACCGCTCAAGACATTTATGTTGCGGTTCCGGTCCGAATAATAAAAATGAAGGAACAGCACCAGGACCATTCTTGTTTACAGTTTCAAAATTCAAACAAGAACCTAAATAATTTGTGAATGATTGGGTCCGGTTATTTGCGTTTCCGGTTCGATTCTGATTCGGTTCACGGTTTTTGGTATTAAGTGACAACTCTAATCACTGCAGATGGCGGCCGCAATTTCATGAACATTTCAAAGGCAAAACTCCACCAAATTACGTTAAATAAGAGCCCAATCGAGCTCAGTTTCAATTCAAAATCATTCTAAGATGCTTATAGGAGGGGGAAATGAAGAAATCTAACCTCAAATGGATGAGTTCGTTGGGTTTGTTCGTGGGATGGTATGGCTTGGTCGGCTATATCCTTTTCACTCTTCCTGAGGTTTCCAGTCACATTCTTAGGATTAATGCTCGAGAGGTGTGTGAGATTTCTGAATGGTAAGAGGAGACTTTTTTAGGCCAAGGTGGAAGAAGCCAATTTTTCTCCTTATCCATTAGTAAGTTATGGCTAGTGCTAGCAGCAACCTTGCTGGTTCATGATAAGCTTCGATACTTCCTCTCAGCTTCTTGAGTAAAAGGGACAATGTAAATGTCCCTAGGCCTTTCTTCTTGAGTCTTTCCATTTTGGCTAAATTTTTCTTAAGTGAGTTTTGACCTTTGACTTTGGTTAGATAGCTTCATCATTGGGTCCTCTGAATTTGAGCACGGGTTTTGAATCATGGTGTGGTTAGGGCTCGAACTTCGTCTTTTGGGTAAATGTAGTGTTAAGATACTTTAAGAAGAGGGTTTAGGCCTTAATTAAACCATGATTAATTTTGGTTGACCAAGTCAACATATTTTGCGGTTAGCTTGCCTTGGTCATGGGTCATGGTGTGGCTAGCTTAATTGGTCAAGAATGGGGCCATTTGAGTTGATTTGGTTAATTTTGTCTAAATGCGCAACATGCCCCTTAAAGGGTTCTACCTTGTCTCCATGGTGTCATGGTGCATCAATTGGGGTATCAATTGATGTGCTGGTCAGGTTGGGTCATGAGCAAGGAGATGGTTAGCTCAATTGGTCAAGGGTGATGTTAATTGAGTTGATTTGGTCAATTTTGACTAATTGCACATCATGCTCCGTTAAGGGGTCCACCTTGCCTCCAAGGTTATGTGGTGCATTAATTGGGGAGCCAATTTCTCCAAGGGTCCCATTTAGAATTTGGGATGTTACACACGATATAGGAGAGAGATGTCGCCTCCTCCTATTCAAGTCTTCTATCTATTTTGTTCGCCTCCATGTCAAGTGCTCCAGTTTGAAGCTCCAATGAAACCATACAAATCCCCTTTTCACTCTTTGAATGCTTGGGGAGGAATAAGAAGACAGAGAGGCAAAACCATAGAGCTATGGGGAAAATGGGACAAAACCGGCACTCCTGGTTGGTTGATATGTTCGAAATTATGAAAAGAAATTATATTGAAAGAATATGCACAAGCGCATGCGCCGCAAAGTGCACGCCCGTGCGTGACGTAGACAACAAAAGAGAATTAGGTGTTCAGGTCATGAATGTGCAATTACATGTGCACAAATATTGCTTGCTTAAATACGGATCATCCCATTTTCAGAAAAACCAACATAAATGACCACTCACACCGTCACACACATTTGTACGTGCGTGCATGCGCATGCGGAAATACTACACACATAAATTCAGTTCCAAAAGTATCTTGTAGCCAAGGAAATAGAAGATGTGCATGCGTGCACCGTGAGATGCATGTGTCTGTGTGAGCAATTTGAACATAACTTCCCTAAACACACACACACACACAAATCCAAACTTGCCGAATAAAATGTCAACGCAGTCTACATATGCACAAAATATAATGATAACAAATTGAATTTCAGGGTGGGAACCATATATGAAATGCACATATTAGACATAGCATAACAAAATGGAATAGTAGAAAAGAGAAATATGACTATTATTGAAATGACAAGATGCATGCCGCAAAAAAATATGGCTAAATAATTCTGCTGAGAGGCTATCATTATAGTTGTATACCTATTAACTAAAACCTCGTGTCGTGCTCTATTCAATACTACACCGCATGAAGCATGAAAAAATAAAGCAACATGCTACTCATTTAAGAATATTTGATATCCTTGCTTACTGCTCAGAGAACACAACCTGTAGAGATGAGTTGTCAGAAAAAAGGTATAAAAGTATTCTGATCAGATATTCTGAATACTCAAAGGATTACTAAGTTTATAATCCAATTACAAAGCCGCTGCTTATCACCAAAAATGCTATAATTGATGAAGATAGAAGATGAGAGTGGATCGTGGTGAAAAAGAAAGGATGATCTTGGATGCGACACCTCGACGCCACCTGCAGAAGTTAAAGCAAGAAAGAGTTAATAAGAAAGTTAAAGATAACTTGTGAAATAGAAAGCAGAACTAAAGAAGAATCAAAAGAGAGGCTTGACTGAGTCTCTGATCTTATCAATGTTATAAATGTAATAGCGTGACTTTTCCGGCTATATATATCTGCACTTCAGCTGTAAACAAAATCATCAAAAAATAAATAATTCTTTCTTGCTTCTCTCAATTATTTCTTCTGTCTAATAATCTCACTAAGGAGTCCAATTTAACAAAGATTGGTATCAGAGCCATCTAGGTTAGTTTTGAGGTGAAGATTCTTCACTAGTGAAATCAGCTATCAGCAAATAGCTACACAAGAAGAAGACATGGCTTCATAATCTACCAATTTGCTTCCCCTCTATAGCGAAACTAGATTGCCAATATTTAATAGTGAGATGTATGAGTTGGAGCATCCAAATTCTAACTCTTTTTGACTCATAAGACTTATTGGAAATTATAGAGCGGAGCATAAATATAAGAGAAAAATCTAAAGATATGTCACCATTAAAAATTACATAGATCACATCTTCTATGATGGCTGCTACAAAAGAGGATCAAACTAAAAATGCAAGAGCTCTACTCCTTATACAACAAGGAGTGTCCAATACCATCTTCCCCATGATTATGGGTGCCTCTTCTGCCAAGGAGGCTTGGGACACCCTTAAAGAGGAGTTTAAAGGAACGCACACAGTAATTTATACCAAGTACATACTTTATGGAGACAATTGGATGCCGTAGAGATGAGAGAAGAGAAATCTATTTTGAAATTCCATGTTCCTGTATCCAAGATAACAAATCAAATCCGTATTCTTGGAAAAGTTGTTGAAGATCAGCAACTTGTTCACAAAATTATGAGAAGTTTACTAAAGAAATATGATCATGTAGTAGCAGCCATAGAAGAAGCCCATGATATGGACATGTTAAACACCATGGAGCTAATGAGTTTTTACAATCTTATGAAGATAGATTAAGAAAACATGCCCCTGTCATAGAACATGCCCTTCAAACCTACACAGCTTATGTGTTTCAGAAAACAAAGATGTATAATCAAAAAAGGAAAGAAAGTGGCAAAGGCATGCATCCTAACACACCAATGTATTGTGAGTTGTGTAGAAAACCAACACACAACACACAAGATTACTTCAATCGATGCAAAATATGCAAAAAACCAACACATTTTGCTAAAGATTGTTGGTGCAAAATTAAAGAGGAAGCAAAGTTCACAGAAAAAGGGGCAATGAGGCTGTATTCTTCACTAGTGATAATACTGTACCAATAAAACCAATGAACTCAAGGTGGTATGTTGATAGTGGAGCCTCAAGTCATATGTGTGAGGATAGAACACAATTCATTACCCTAAATGAAACTACAAAATATGTAGTATATCTCAGAGATGGAAATTCACAAAAAGTTGAAAAAAGGCACTGTAGTAGTAACAACACATACATGACAACTCAAGGAAATTAAGGATGTCTTGTGGGTACCACAATTAACCCAAAATCTACTAAGCTTAGGACATCTATAAAATAAGGGTTATACAGTAATCTTTACAAACAAACTATGTCAAATCATAGAAGATAGTTCAAACCAGTTTATCATTTCTATGCCTATGACATCAAATCAAGATTTTTACCTTAACATGGATCCTATTTCCTTAACTACTGTACAACCAAAAACTAAACAAGTTTCAGATTCAACATTATGGCACTATCGTTTGGGACATCTCCACTAGAAAGCTCTTCAACTGACAACAAAGATAACAAAGGGCATGCCAAACATCCCAATACAAAAAGAGTTCTGTCAAAGTTGTGCAGTGGCAAAGGCACACAAACTTCCCATTCCTAAACAAGCTACTTGGAGAAGCAACTCAGCATTGGATTTAATTCATGCAGACATATGGGGGCCAACTCAATATTCCTCTCTACAAGGGAAGAGATATTATTTCCTATTAGTCGTTGACTATTCTAGATTCATGTGGATTTATTATCTCACACAAAAATCAGAAGCATTTGAATTCTTTAAATTATGGAAAGTAAGAGTAGAAAAGGAGTTTGAAAAATCAGTAAAGGCTTTAAAGACTGACAGGGGAGGAGAATTCATCTCTAAAGCCTTTATAAACTATTGTGAAGAAGAGGGAATAAGAAGAGAGTTGACATCACCACAAAGCCCACAACAAAATGGTGTAGTAAATTGCAGGAACCACACTATTGTTGAGATGACAAGGGCAATGATGCTACCAATGAACTTACCTAAAAGTTATTAGGCTGAAGCATTAAACACTGCCGTCTACTTACTAAATAGAACATCAATTAAAGCCTTACAGTCAAGCACTCCATATGAAATCCTTTATTCCAGAAAACCATCCTTAGCTCACTGTAAGGTATATGGATGTACAGCCTACGAATTAAAAATAAACAAAAGAAAACTAGAAGCAAAAAACAGAAAAACGTATCTTTATAGGATTTGTTGATCAGTCCAAAGCATATAAATTATACAATCCCACAACAAAACAACTCACAATCTCAAAAGATGTATAATTTTATGAGGAAAAGGCTTGGGATTGGAGATCAGATAATACTAAACTGATAAACCAGCCCACTGTGGTTGAACAAAGGAACTGGATCCCTTGCACCTTCCAAACAACACTTGAAAGCATCACAACCAGCCAAATACAAACAAGTATTCCGGGCTTCCCATTATCATCATCTCCCCATGAGATATGCCACATAGATAGAGACATCCCAGAGGCTTCTACTCAATCACAAATACTGAAAACTAAAAGTGGAAGAGAAATATATGAGCAGTGTGAACTTGATTTAAGTTCAAACATACATCTGAGGAGGCATACATCTCAGATCCCTGGATAAAATCCATGGAAGAAAAGTTACAAATGATAAAAAACCATCAAAATTGATCTCTAAACAAAAGACCCCTTAACTAGGAAGTAATTGGCTTAAAATGGATTTACAAAGTCAAAACCAATGAAACTGGTAAATTCATAAAACATAAAGCATGATTAGTTGCAAAGGGGTGCTCACAGATTCCAGGTAGAGAATTTGATGAATCTTATGCACCCGTGGCACGCATGGAGACAATCAGATTCATCATAACAAAAGCTTCTCAGAAAAACTACCCAATATTTCAACTAGATATTAAATCTGCATTTCTGAATGTTGAACTGCAAGAGGAAGTCTTTGGGGAACAACCACAGGGCTTTGTGACTACTGGGCATGAACACGATGTATATAAACTTCACAAGGCTCTATATGGCCTTAAATAAGTCCCCCGAACCTGGAAAGCTAATATCGATGCATTTCTGCTCCAAGATGGTTGTAATATATGCTTTGTGAAGCTTCTCTTTACACCAAAATAGAGCAAACACACATCCTAATCATGTGTATCTATGTCGATGACATTATTTACACTGAAAACTCTTTATCAATGAGGCGAGCATTTAAAGATGTAATGTTGCACAAATATGAAATGAGTGATCTAGGTTTGTTAAGATTCTTTCTTAGCATCCAAATTACCCAAAGTTCAAATCATATTTTTCTATCACAAGAGAAATATGCAACTAAACTTCTCAGCAAAAGTGGCCTTAGTGCTTGTAATCGAATCATCACTCCCCTAGCAATAACAAAAATTCTAGTATAAAGAAAAGATGAAGAAGGAAGCATAGAAGAAGAGATCTACCGCAAACTGCTCGGCTCTTTGATCTATCGAAAGCACACCAGACTAGATCTGGAGTTGGGAGTCAATAAACTATCTAGGTATCTAATCCAAGTAAACATCATATGGAAGTCGCCAAACTTCTTTTACGATATGTTCAAGCCACCAAAAACTACGGATTGATCTATGAAAAGGGGGAACTAGAAATCTACTTGGTTACTGTGATTCCGACTGGGCGGGTGACGTAGAAGAAAGAAAAAGCACCAGTGCCTATCTCTTCATGTATGGCAACCATTCAATCTGATGGAGTTTACACAAACAACAAACAATCGCCATGTCTTCTACCAAAGAATACATGACATTGTCAAATGCTGCATGCGAAGCAACTTGATTGACAAACCTAGAGCACCAGATCAGCGAAGAAGAAGAATATAAGGAAGAAAAAGTGATTCTCAACTGTGACAATACTTTAGCGATCTCACTTACCAAAAACACCATCTTCCACAACCGCAGTAAACACATCGCAATAAAACATCACTTTATTCAAGAACAAGTATAACTCAGAAAACTGTGAGTCGAGTACTGCTCGATGGATGTTCAGGTGGCCGACATCTTAACAAAAGCCCTACCTCAACACAAATTTCTTATGCACCGAACAATGATGAACGTCGGGCCACCTCCCGATCAAGAGGGGGTGAAAAAGAAGATATGATCTTGGAGGCGATATCTCGACGTCACCTGCAGAAGTTAAAGCAAGAAAGAGTTAAAAAGAAAGTTAAAGATAACTTGGGAAGAAAGAAAGAAGAACCAAAGAAGAGTCAAAAGAGAGGCTTGACTGAGTCTCTGATCATATCAATGTTATAAATGTAATAGCCTGACTTTTTTGGCTATATATATCTGCACTTTACCTATACACAAAATCATCTGAAAATAAGTAGTTATTTCTTGCTTCTCTCAATTATTTCTTCCATCTAATAATCTCACTAAGAAGTCCAATTTAACTAAGACGTACCGACGATTACAGTTGTTAGAAGAGGCAAACTCTCCGCAGAGGCCTACAAAAGATTTCACAGCAGACCCCCTTCTATCTATGCCGTTACCAGTCATCAATACTGAGGAAACCTGTTGTGCAATTAGCACCGGCCCGCTAGTATGGAACTCATCGCGGACAATAGCAACGAAAGAAACTTTTGAGCAAATAATGGCACGCACCAAACAAAATAAAAGTACGAGATTCCAAAACACCACAAACACAAGAGATTTACGTGGTTCGGAGTTAAGCTCCTACATCCACAGGGAGAGCACGCCAGATCCACTAATAAAAAAAATAAGAGTTCTACAACTATTACACTTTTCACGATCACGATGGATCGGAACCCAGATAATAACCAAAACTAAAAACTAAAGAATGAGTAAAAATGTAGGAGATCGACCTTCCAAATTGGAGTTGCTGCCTCGCCTCCACTGCTGCCTCAAAGCCGCCGACAACCACCACTGCCTCCGGCAAGAATCACCACTACTGCCGGAGGAATCTGCACCCAGCCACCGTCGTGAGCCCCCTCTCCCTCCTGGATACAGCCGGCCAAGCCGCCGTCACACACCAGAGATAAACCCGATGCGCCGCTGGTGCCCAAAGTTGGGTAACCCGATTATCCCTCCGCCATACGCTGCCGCCCTCCGGCCAAGAAAGTCGCTGCCCTCTTCAAGATGAAGGAACCACAACCTTATGCCCTCTCTCACTGCCGGAGTTGCCGGCGCCGCTGGATCGCCGGAGAAGAATGCCTTGATCGGTATCCCGATCATTGCCGAAGAAGAACCGCCGGCCAAAGATTAGGCCCTATGCCCGCCGGAGAAGAAGAGCCGGCCCAAAATCGGCCCTATGCCCGCCGATCGTGGCCGGAGAAGAAGCGCCCGAAGTCGATCGTCTCTCCCGATCTCCCGATCCGCCACTCGATTGCCTCCCAAAGCCGACGCTGAGAACTGACGCCGCCGCTCCTTCCTGATGTCGCCGCAGATCCTCGCCGGAGAAGAAGCCCTAGGAACTGCCGGCGGATCGCTCTTCTTCCTCCCGAAGCCGCCTCTCGGTCGCTCGATGTCGTCGTTCCTCCGCATTTCTTTCTTTCTCCCGATTTCTGATTAGGTTAGGATAATAGATCGGGATATCACCTGTATATATAAACCAAAAAGATAATAACTGAACTGGTCCTGAACCGGGTTCGATTGAGCATCAAAATAACAATCTCCACCTTGATGCTCCACGAACACTAATACCTCCTATAACACACAGAACCCTATTGGCGACTACAAGCCCCCTCTCCCTGGGGAAGGCACGATCAACATGCATCAGAATGAGTCAAGTCAAACTTGACTCGCCTCACTAATTTCTCCCGCATGCTCGCAACGCATTCCTCCGTAGGAATCTCCCACAACATCACGCCTCCACCTCGAGCGAACTCCCTCAACTCCCGGTGACACACATCGACGTGCTTCGTCCTTGCACGATTGACCGGGTCTACTGCAAGACGAATCGCACTCGAACTCTCACTGTACAACTCCACCTTCTCCTGAGTGATCCTAAGTTCCTTGGTGAGACCTCTGAGCCTGATGGATCCTCTCACGGTGTCTGGGTACTCCTGAGATGACTCTCTACCCATCTCCTCTACGGCTGCAAAGATTCTACCTCCGCTAAGGTCCTCTCTCCATGCACACGCCCTTGCCACGAATCCTGCCCCGCTCCTCCGCTGGTCCTTCCTAACTTTTTGCTAAGAACGGTCTCTGCTCTCTAAAGCTCTATCGAAGGAATCGCGATCTGAGGAGATCGCCTGATATGCATGTTGAAACCGAAAAACGGTCTCCTGTGGAGTTCACCCTTGGGGAAGGGGTGATCGCGCGCCTACTTCACTCCTGCAAGCAAAACAACAAAAGAAACAAGGGGAACCGACCCAAGGGCTCGGCTGGGAGGACCCACCACACACCCGGAAGATCTGAGAGCGCTTCCCCTCCTTAGCCAGAGGCCGAGCTAAGGTACCCTCAGAAAGCACTTGAAAACTGGAGCAGAAGAGCATAGGAAGCATGCCTTTTGGGGTACCCCTTGGGTCCTATTTATAGTTTCCAGAATCTGAACTACCAATAAACAAAATGAACTGACCTGAAGTTACCAAAATGCCCTCGGTTGGGTCTGCCAACAGCCAAACTCCGCTGTTTTGAAGGGCTATGGGCAGACCTGCGGGGGCAAACAGTAAAACGTACCTCATAGATCTGGGCGAGCTGGGGAGCCTGGCCACCTCGGTGGATCCTACTCACCTATTGTTGCCGAGCTCCTTTGCGAGAGAGCGAGCTGGGGTGGCGAGCTCGCCCATCCGTTTGTCACCATCAGTTGACCTTAGCTCGACGATTCTTGAACTAGCTCGGCGAATGCCGAGCTCGCGGTAGACGAATACTGCTCTCCCGTTCGACGAATGCCGAGCTCGGGCTCGGCTTCCCTGCTGCCGAGCTCGCCCATTAGTTTCATCCTGATCGGTCTGGTTCCTGGCGACCTTATTCGCCGGACACGGGGTTGTACATAATCCCCGCTCTTTTTGAGCTTGGCAAAGTTCGGAAAGAAACATCCAACCCCAAGTGTTTGGCGAGCGCGGGGTGGACTGGAGGGAATCTTCGGGTGGGGTCCACATGCGTCTATATATATGCACCTGCGTACTTGCATGACTCTTACCATTACCTTTGCTCTGGCACTGCCAAGATGTCGATGCCCAAGGCGATCCAATAGTGCCCTGACCGAGCTCGCCATGCCTCTACAGCTCGCGTAGCTGCCCCGACGGTGGTCCCAGCCACTGTGCCGCAGGGTCGCTCTGCCGAGCTTAGATCCAAGAAGATGAAATTGTTCCCTCAGGCGGCCGAGCCCATCTACGACGACCTGAGGACTACCTTGGATCACGGGAACGACTCCTCCACTCTGCCTGCCTCTGAAAAGGGGAGGAATATAATCGAGATCTGCGACGGCCCAGACAGCTGCCCTGATGGTGTAGAAGACGCCGCACCGCGAGACGCCACCCCGCGAGCCAAGACCTCTCTCGGGGACACGTGGTTCATGACTCCGGAAAACCGCCATCGTGAGCCGTCCCCTCCCTTTGGGACCTTGGGGTTGAGCTCGCAGAGGCCGAGCTCGCCGGTGCGCCCCCCCTTTCCTTGGCAAGCTGCGTCGCCGCGGGGGTGGGTCTGGAAACCATCCCTACCCCGGGATTCGAACTTCTCCCACCGGGGATTCGCAGCCCAGGTCGCGGGAAGGATCTGAGGTTCATTCCTCCCCACATCTCCTTCGAGCTGCCGAGCTCGTCAAGTCAACTTTGCTTGGATTCCTGCCTCATGTGCTTTTCCTGCATTCCTCTTTTTGCTAATGTTTGTCTCCACAGATCCCCCCAGCCAGTCCGCTGCTGAGGAATCTTCGCGGGCAGCGCACTACTCTCCCCTCCCCTCCCCAAGCTCGCTGGACTCTTACCTGGGCCCCAAAGTGGATCAAGGCGAGCTGACGAGGAGGGAGGTTAAGCTTCTCAAGAAGCTGGTGTGCGGGCTGCGTGAGGTGCAGGGGGTCAACGAGACGCTACAATGCGACTACGCGCGTCTCGCTGATGAGGTGCGAAGCGGCCAGGCTGGCGAGCTGATGTCCCCTTCCCGGCTTCTGGATGAGATAGATGATGGCCTCTCAGTGGCACAGAGGAATTCTAGGAGGATCCGCGAGCTGCTTCGCGAGCGGCAGTCTGGCGGGCAGGAGCCGCGAGACCGGGGTAGATAAGAGGGTGGCTCCTTTGCAGAGCCGACTGGTACTCGCCTCCTGGTGTTTCCCCTGCTCGCGCGCCCCGCTTTTTTATTCCTGCACTTGGTCTTTGCAATAAGTAACTTTAGAATATTCTTGGACGTGTGGTATTCAAATAATATATTGCTCTGTTTGACTTAGCCTTGGTTGGGACGCGCCAGAAGTCGGCGAGCTGGGGTGGCGAGTTGGGGGTGGCGAGCTAGGGCGGCGAGCTGAGCCGATTGGATGGCCTGACCCAAGATTTCTTTTTCTATAAATAGCCCCCCCCACCACCACCAACCCCCATACTGCTACTTTTATTGCTTTCTCTTTCTTTCTGCGCTTCTCTCCTTTTCTACTCGTGCCCCATCTTCTTTCGCGAGCATGGGCAAGACCAACCCCGATGTTGATGGCCGCAACAAGTGCGCCCAGCACTTTACCGATTACTGCTTCTTCGAGGGGCATACCAGCGAGGAGGAGCTCGCGGAGTTCGAGGCAGAATATGTGCCGCCAGGCTTCAAGGCGCGCTGGCCGAGGTAAGGGGAGGCCATCAATACCTTCTACGATGATGAGCTCGCCTTCCCCATCTCTCACTTTGAGGTGGGGTTGCGCCTCCCCCTCTGGCCGGAGATCCGGAAAATTTTGAAGTACTATGGCGCGGTACCTGCGCAGCTAAACTCCAACGCCATCGCCATGATGGTGGCGTTCGCAAGCTACCTCCGACGAGAGACAATAGAGTTCAACCTGGCAGTGTTCAGGAAACTCTTCTCTTATAAGGCGACGCCGGACGAGATCTCTTACTTCGGCGGCTCGCTGATCAAAGTTCGTGAGATCGTGAACAAGCATCATAACTGGATGACCATGATCGCTTTTATCAAGGGCGATCTCGGCAACATCCCGTACTCGCCGTAGAAGAAAGGCGAGGAGTTCTACCGCTCGCCGGCCGTGTCCGGAAACGATGTCGAGCTCCACAAATACTTCCTCCACAAGGACTTCGAGGTCGCCTACCTGGGAAGGGGCCTTGATGCGCTTCTCCCTATCCTACCCGACAAAGGTATTGCTCTCCCCGTATTGTCGAGCTCGCCCGGTTGCCGAGCTCGCCATATTGTTGTTGAAAGTGCTCTAACTCTTTCCAAGTTTTTTCTTGCAGGGGAGCGGTTGATTCCCGCGAACCCGCTATTTGCGGACCCTGGGTTGCACCCGGACCCCCTTGCTCGCGAGAAGGCGGCGGCGGCAGCCTGTCGAGATGAGGAGGCCTTCTCCCAACCCTCTTCCAACAAGAGGCGGCCTGAGGATGCGGGGTCGAACCCGCCACACCGCCAGCCATTATCAAAAAATATGAAGAAAGCCATGCTCGCTCCACGGGGGAAACAACATCAACAACATCAATCTAGCCCCAAATACATAAGCTCGCCCGAGACCATCCCCGATGCATCGCCGGAGAGCCCGCTGAAGGAGATCACCAGCAAAGGGCGGAAGGGCGGCAAGGCTCCTGCTCCCACGACGACGATCTACCCACCTCCTTCGGCGAAGAGGGCGGCTCGCGAGCACGGGGCGCCGAAACAACATCCCCTCTTCAGCTTCGGGGGGCAGTGGAAGGACTCGGAGGGCGAGCCCATGGTATAGTGGGACGAGCTGGCCCATCGGGTCTCCATCTCCACCCATCATCCTTCCTGGCATGACCGCGAGCCCGCCACCGGCCACGCTTACGCCCTCGACTTCGGCCTCTATGGCCGCAAGGATGCCGAGGCCTACAAGAACATGACCCTGCGGCAGCTCGGCCATGAGGGTCTGCAGGCCCATCTACGGGCCATGGAGCTCCACCACATGCTGACCCGCCGTAGCTTCGTCCTCAGCAACCAACTCCAAAAAGCCGAGCAGGCTCGCGATGTTGCCAAGGACAAGGATGCCGACCATTTGAGGCAGCTCGACATCGCCGAGGGTCTCCTCGCTGTTGAAACCGGAACCCGGCTTCCTGTGGAGCTCGCCCTTGGGGAAGGGGGTGGTCTCGCGCCTACTTCGTTCCTGCAAGAAAAAAGACAAACAAGGAGAAACAGACCCAAGGGCTCGGTAGGGAGGTCCCACCACAAACCCGGAAGATCTCAGAGCGCTTCCCCTCCTTAGCCTGAAGCCGAGCTAAGGCACCCTCAGAAAGCACTTGAAGATTTTGGGGAGAAGAGCACAGGGAAGAACCTGCTTTCTGGGGTACCCCTTGGGTCCTATTTATAGTTTTTGAAATCCGGACTGCCAATAACCAAAAGAACTGACCTGAAATTACCAGAAAACCCTTGGTTGGGTCTGCCAACAACCAAACTCCGCTGTTTTGAAGGGCTATGGGCAGACCCGCGGGGGTAAAATAGTAAAAAGTACCTCAGACACCCAGGCGAGCTAGGAGCTCTGGCCACCTCGGCATGCACTACTCGCCCATTGTTGCCGAGCTCCACTGCGGGGAAGCGAGTTGTGGCTCGCCTGGCGAACGCCGAGCTCGGGGGTCTCCGATCGTCGATCTCTGGTCGACGCTTGCCGAGTTCAGTCTCGCCCCTGCCGCTGCCGAGCTCGCCTGCTGCTCCTGGTCTGGTCTGCTCGCCCCTGGTGATTCTTGCTCGCCGGACACGGGGTTGTACACAATCCCCGTTCTTTTTGAGCTTGTTAAAAAGCTCGGAAAGAAACATCCAACCCGAAGTGTTCGGCGAGCTCTGGCTGCCGAGTTGAGGGGAATCTTTTGGTGGGGGCCACCTGCGGCTATATATATGCACCTGCTCTGCTGCCTGGCTCTTGCCATTCCTCCTGTTACCTTGCCAAGATGCCCCTCCATAAGGAGATTCAAGAGCGCATAGACCGGGCTCGCCAGGCTTCTGCGGCTCGCATTGCCGCGCTGACGGCAGCCCCCGCGAAAGCACCCCAAATTGATTCTGCAGAGCCGAGCTCCAAGAGGACAAAGCCATTCCCCGAGGCGGCCGAGCCCATTTTACGCGACCTGAGGGCCACCCTGGCTCGCGAGACCGGCTCTTCTACCCGAACTATTCCGGAGAGGGATGGGGAGGTCGTCGTAGTCGGCGACGATCATGATGGCCAACCAGATGGCGAGGACACCATGCCGCGGGTCCCCATGCCACGAGGCGAGGTCACGTTCGCCACTTCGCGGCTCTCGGCACTGGACAGCCAACCCCGGGATCCGCCGCCCCTCTTCGGGATCCTGCCTGTGAGCTCGCAGAGGCCAACTTCACCACCGGGCTCCCCTCCTCGGCAAATTGACGCGGCCGCCGGGGAAGGTCTGGTGTCCATTCCCACCCCGGGCTTCGAGCTCATCTCGCCGGGGGCTCGCGGCCCAGGTCGCGGGAAGGACCTGAGGTTCATCCCTCCTCGCATTTCCTTCGAACCGCCGAGCTCTTCAGGTCAGCCTTGCTCAACCCTTTACTTCATAAGTTTTTGCTCCGCTGACATCTGCCTCTACAGCTCTTCCCAGTCAGTCGGCTGCTGAGGAGTCCTCGCGGGCAGCCCATCACACTCCCCTCCCGTCTCCGAGCTCGCTGGACTCTTACCTGGGTCCGGAGGTGGATCAAGGCGAGCTGATGAGGAGGGAGGTCAAGCTCTTCAAGAAGCTAGTGTGCGGACTGCGCGGGGTGCAGGGGGTCAATGAGACACTGCAGCGTGACTACGCGCGTCTTGCTGAGGAGGTGCGCCTCGTCCAAGCTGGCGAGATGATGTCCCCCTCCCGACTCCTGGACGAGATAGACGACGGTCTCTTGGTTGCGCAAAGGAATTCTGGAAGGATCCGCGAGCTACTCCGCACGCGGCAGCTTGGGGGGGCGGGGGTCGCGAGGCCGGGGTAAGTAAGTTTGCAGGCTCCTCTGCCGAGCCGACCGGCGCTCGCATCCCGGTGCCCCTCCTGCCCACGTGCCCCATTTTCCATTCTGAACTCTTTACTTCTGTGATGAATAATGCTTAGAACATTCTTAATTATGTTACTTAAATAAAATGCTGCAATGTGACTTAGCCTTAATTGGGACGCGTCAGAAGTCGGCGAGCTGGGGTGGCGAGCTGGGGTGGCGAGCTGGGGCAGCGAGCTGCGCTGATGTGACAGCCTGCCTCAGATTCCCTTTCCTATAAATAGCCCCCCACCTCACCTACCCCTGTACTGTCTTTATTGCTCTGCTTCCCTTTCTTTGCTTTCTCCCTTCCCTGCTTGCGCCGTGCTTCTCTTCTGCGATCATGGGCAAGACAAACCCGGACGCCGACGGCCGCTCCAAATGCGCGCAACACTTCGCAGATTACTGCTTCTTCGACGGCCACACCAGCGAGGAGGATCTCGCGGAATTCAAGGCCGCGTATGTGCCGCCGGGCTTCGAGGCGCGCAGGCTGGGGCCGGGCGAGGCCATCAACACGTTCTATGAGAACGAACTCGCATTCCCCATCTCGCACTTCGAGGTGGGGGTGCGACTTCCCTTGTGGCCGGAGATCCGGCAGATCCTGAAATACTACGGGGCCGTCCCCGCGCAGCTGAACTCAAACGCCATCGCCATGATGGTGGCGTTCGCGAGCTACCTCCGGAGGGAGAAGATCGAGTTCAACCTGACGGTGTTCAGGAAACTCTTCTCCTATAAGGCGACGACGGACGGGGTCGCCTACTTCGGCGGCTCCTTGATCAAAGTTCGCGAGATCGCGAACATGCACCATACCTGGATGACCAAGATCGCCTTCATCAAGGGCGATCTCGGCAACATCCCCTACTCGCCGCAATAAAAAGGCGAGGAGGTGTATCGCCCGCCGGCCGTGTCCGGCAACGACGCCGAGCTCCACAAATTCTTTCTCCACAAAGATTTCGAGGTCGCCTTCCTGCGGAGGGGCCTCGACGCGCTTCCCCCGGTTCTGCCCGGCGAAGGTATGCTCTCCTCATCTTGCCGAGCTCGCTTACTCGCCGAACTCGGCACATCACCAAATCTGAATTCCTAATCTTTCCAAGTATTTTCATGCAGGGGAGCGAATAATCCCCGCGAACTCGCCGTTCGCGGGCCCGGGGCTCGACACTGACCCTCTTGCTCGCGAGAGGGCGGCGGCGGCGGCCTTCCTAGATGATGCGCCCCTCTCGCAGCCCTCCTCCGGCAAGAGGCGATCTGAGGACGCGGGGTCGAACCCGCCATCCGGCCCCAGTCAGATGAAAAAGATGTGGAGGGCCCTGCTGGCTCCGCGGGGGCAACAACAACAACAACATCAGCCCAGCCCCAAGTACATCAGCGTGTCGGAGACTCCTCCCGACGCGTCACCGGGGAGCCCGCTGAAGGAGATGACTAGCAAGGGCCGGAAGGGCGGCAGGGGCCCCTCTACCTCGGCTGCGATCTCCCCTCCTCCTTCCGCGAAGAGGGCTGCCCGCGAGCGCGCGCCGCCGAAGCAGCACCCCCTCTTCAACTTCGGTGCGCGCTGGAAGGATTCCGCGGGCGAGCCCATGCTGCAGTGGGACGAGCTCGCTCATCGAGTCTCCGTCTCCACTCTGCACCCGTCCTGGCATGACCGCGAGCCCGCCACCGGTCACGCCTGCGCCCTCGGCTTCGGCCTTTATGGTCGGGAGGATGCCGAGGCCTACAAGAGGACGACCCTCCGGCAGCTCGGCCATGAGGGTCTGCAGTCCCACCTGCGGACTCTGGAGCTGCACCACATGCTGGCGCGTCGCAGCTTCGCCCTCAGCCACCAGCTCGAAAAGGCCGAGCAGGCTCGCGACCTTGCCAAGGAGCAGGTTGCCGATCAGGCGAGGCGGCTCGGCATCGCGGATAGCCTTCTCGCCCAGACTGCTGGCGGGCTGGTAAGTGTTACGCACCGCTCTCTTTTACTTAGAAAGCTTTGTGCTGCTGCTAAATGGGCTTTTTTCTAGGATGCCAAGGCGGCGGGCGAGCTCCAGGCTCGCAACACTGAGCTGGGGGAGGAGGTCAGCCGGCTGCGCGCGCAACTAGCCGCGGATGCCGACGCTGCTGGGGAGCTCTAGGCTCGCAACGCCGAGCAAGGGGAGGAGATCGGCCGACTGCGCACACGCCTTGGCGAGCTGGAGGGTGCGAACGCGAAGCTGAAGGGGGAGAACCAGCACCTTCTCGGCGAGGTGCGTCGCCAGGCGGAGATCTTCTTCCCATCGCACGACATCGATCCCACACTCCCCTACAAGAGCCCGCGCATCTTCGGCGAGGCCGACCTCGTCGAGAGACTGCGGATCAACTCAATCCTGACCGCCGAGTGCACCCTCGCGATGATGAAGGACTCCGGGGTGCTGGTGGATGGATGCGGGGAGATCTCTGCTCGGGACCTGATGCCGAGTCTGTTTCCGGCGACGCCGCCCAGCGAGAAGGAAGATATCCTGGACGCAATGTTCGGGAAGAGCTTCCAGGACCATTCGGGCGACGGCGAGGACCAGTCCGGCGGAGGGGGCGAGGCCAGCTGACAGCCTTGTATTTTTTCCTTTTTCTTTCTTTCCCTTCTTTTTTTTGACTACTCGCCGTGGAGAGCTCCCTGTACATTTGTGAATAATCAATGAAAGTTTTTGATCATACCGGTGCTCATTTACTATGCTTGTTGCGTTATGAATGTATGCGAGTGCTTCCCCTCGCGACCTCGCAGGGACAGGTTCCGCGAGTAGAGTGATTATAAGAGCGCGCACGTGAGCGAGACGCGCTTGGGGTGTTCGCCGAGCCCCAAACGATTTCGCGGCGAGTTGCTCTCCGCCCTTATCACGCAACTATTACTCGCACGCGGCCTCCACCCTTCTATCCGCCTACTTTTACTCGCATGCGAGCCATCCAGGTTGTGTCTGTCGAAGAAGAAATTTTTCAAGTGTAATGGGTGAAGGGGGCGAGGTGTCCCGATCTGGCTTGCTTCCTTTGGCGAGGCCCGGTCTTGCGGCCTCCCCGCCAATGCCGGGCCGGAGATGACGAGCCCGAACTCGCCCATGCAGAGCCATCCAGCCCGGCCTGCCTTCCTGATTGTGCCGAGCTGGGTTTGCCGAGCCCGAGCTCGTCCCGACAGAACCTTTTCCCCTTTGCTCCCTGACACTTAGACTTTGACCCGTATCTGACGATCTCCAGGCCGACACCATCGAGTGACCTCCGGCCCTGCCCTCTAGATGAGATCCTGACAGCGGGATCGGCTCGAGGCCAAGGATGACGCCGAGTGACTTCCAGCCCTGCCAGCTAGGTGAGAGCCTGACAGCGGGACCTACTCGGGGTCCGTTACTACCACCATCGAGTGACTTCCAGCCCTGCCAGCTAGTTGAGAGCCTGACAGCGGGATCTGCTCGAGGCCAAGGATGACACCGAGTGACTTCCAGCCCTGCCAGCTAGGTGAGAGCCTGACAGCGGGATCTGCTCGGGGTCCGTTACTACCACCATCGAGTGACTTCCAGCCCTGCCAGCTAGTTGAGAGCCTGACAGCGGGATCTACTCGAGGCCAAGGATGATACCGAGTGACTTCCAGCCCTGCCAGCTAGGTGAGAGCCTGACAGCGGGATCTGCTCGGGGTCCGTTACTACCACCATCGAGTGACTTCCAGCCCTGCCAGCTAGTTGAGAGCCTGACAGCGGGATCTGCTCGAGGCCAAGGATGACACCGAGTGACTTCCAGCCCTGCCAGCTAGGTGAGAGCCTGACAGCGGGATCTGCTCGGGGTCCGTTACCACCACCATCGAGTGACTTCCAGCCCTGCCAGCTAGTTGAGAGCCTGTCAGCGGGATCTGCTCGAGGCCAAGGATGACACCGAGTGACTTCCAGCCCTGCCAGCTAGGTGAGAGCCTGACAGTGGGATCTGCTCGGGGTCCGTTTCACATCTCATTCTACCACGCAGGCTAGTTACAACATTATCAGAGAGCTTGAAGGAATTTATTATAATCAAAGTGCTGGTTACATGTTTCAGGGAAAAAATCGCTTGAGGTCGTCACCACTCCAGGTGAGATTCAGGGTTTCGCCCTCTGCATTCTGGAGTCGGTATCCCCCTGACCCCAAGGCTACCTTTACAATGAATGGTCCCTCCCAGCTGGGATTGAGCTTCCCTACGGATAGTGACCTCCCTGCCGCATCTACTTTCTTCAGCACCAAGTCCCCCTCCACGAACTGCTTGACCCTGATGTGCTTGTCAAAGTACTTGGCCATTCTTCTTTTTACCTCCTCCTGCCGGATTGCAGAAAGGTCTCTCACCTCTTCCACCATGTCAAGGGAAAGCCTTAGTTCCTCCTCATTCTCTGCTTGCCATTCCTCACGGCCTTCTTTTGTTGCCACGACTCGCGGTGTTTGGACTTCGAATTCAATGGGGAGCACGGCCTCGCACCCGTGGGAGAGTTTGAAGGGGGTCTCTCCTGTAGCTGTGTTGGGGGTGGTTCTAAGGGCCCAAAGAACCGCGGGAAGCTGCTCCACCCAACTCCCTTTCAGGTTCTCCACCTTCTTTTTGAGGAGGTTGACGATGATCTTGTTTGCGGCCTCCACCTGCCCGTTACTCCTGGGGTGATGGACCGAGGCGAACCTGAGATCGATCCCAAGCTGTTCGCAGAAGCTGGTGAACTCGGCACTAGCAAACTGGGGCCCATTGTCTGTGACGATGGCCTGGGGCAACCCATGGCGACAGATGATCTCCCCCCAAACAAAGTTCCTGATCACCTGGGAGGTCACCTTGGCCAACGCTTTCACCTCCATCCACTTTGAGAAGTAGTCAATCATCACTAGGAGGAACCTTCTCTGGCCGCTGGCTTGGGGGAACGGCCCAACTAAATCCATTCCCCAAATTGCGAAGGGCCATGGGGCCGTGATACTTCGGAGCCGCTGGGCCGGCTGCAGCTGGAGAGGGGCAAACAGTTGGCACTTGTGACATCTTCTCGCGAACTCTGCCGCATCTCGGCCCAGGGTGGGCCAGAAATAACCTTGCCTGATTATTCTCTCTTCCAGGGTCCGACTCCCGGAGTGACTTCCACATTCCCCGGAGTGGACTTCCTCCAAGATCCTTCGCGCTTCTTCCTCGGTTACGCAGCGGGCTAGCATCCCTGAGAGGGTCTTCCTGTATAGCTGCCCATCCTGGAGGAGGTAGTATGCTGACTTGTGCCTCAGCTTCTTCTTGTCCACCCCCTCCGGATACTCTCCTGTGGAGAGAAAAACAATCACTAGATCCATCCATGAAGCTTGCTGATCGATTTCCATGAGCTCTCCTTCTTCGATGGAGGGGCAAAACAGGTCGGTGATGGTGCCCCCCACCTGGGGACCATGCTTAGCCAATTGATCGGCTTGTTCATTCTCTTCTCTGGGCACGTGTCGGATGGTGAAAGTTTGAAAAGTACCAATGACCCCCTTCACCTTGGCCAAGTACGATCGCAGGGTGGGCTCCCTTGCCTCGAACTCCCCGTTAATCTGAGAAGTCACGACCATGGAGTCAGTGAGGACCTCCACATCTGATACCCCCATCTCCCTGGCCAGGCGCAGCCCTGCTATCACGGCCTCGTACTCGGCCTGGTTGTTGGTAATGGGAAAGTGCACCACCACCGTTTGCTCAATACGAGTCCCCTGAGGGCTTTCCAGGATCACCCCCACTCCAAGGGAATGCCTCCCTGAGGCTCCATCCACCCTCACCTTCCAAGGAGTCGGTCGGGTAAGCTCTTCCTCCGCTACCTCCACCACATAGTCGGCTAGAAAGTCGGCCATCGCCTGAGCCTTGATTGAGAGCCGCGGGACGAAGGAGACATCGAACTCGCTCAGCTCCACCGACCACTTGGCCAGCCGGCCTGAATGCTCCACCCCCTCGAAGACGTTGCGGAGAGGGTGGTCGGTCACCACCCGGATTGAGTGTGCCTGGAAGTAAGGTCGCAGCCTTCGAGCCGAGATGATTAGGGCGAACGCAAGCTTCTCCAAGATCGGATACCGGAGTTCGGCCTTCCTCAGGACCCGACTCACGTAATATATAGGGAGTTGCCTTTTTCCTTCTTCACGAACCAAGACGGAGCTCAAGGCCTCCGCCCCGACCCCGAGATATAGGAACAGGTCCTCCCCCTCCTTCGGTCCTTGGAGCAGCGGAGCCTGTGTCAACTGCACCTTGAGGGCCTGGAACGCCTCCTCGCATTCCTTGGTCCATTCGAACCTCTGACCTCCCCTCAGCGTTTTGAAGAAGGGGGAGCACTTCTCCCCTGCCCGAGAAAGGAAGAGACTCAGCCCTGCTAGCTTCCCTGTTAACAGTTGGACCTCCTTTGTATTCCGCGGGGACCCCAGCTCCAGGATAGCCTTGACCTTGTCTGGATTCGGCTCGACCCCCACGGGGGTGAGGAGATGCCCCAAGAACTTCCCCCGGCTGGCCCCAAAAACACACTTAAGGGGATTCAGCCGCATCTTGTATCTGCGCAGGGTGGCGAAGGTCTCCTCCAGGTCCCGGAGGTGGGAGTCTACATCCCGGCTCTTGATCATGAGGTCGTCCACGTACACCTCCAAATTCCTTCCCCTCTGCTCCCTAAAGACCCTATCCATCATTTTTTGGTAGGTGGTCCCGGCGTTCTTCAGCCCTAATGACATCATCTTGTAGCAGTAGCAGCCGTCCCATGTGATGAACGAGACATCCTTAATGTCCGGGGGGGTGCATCCTGATCTGATGGTAACCTGAAAAGGCATCTAAAAAACTCATTACAGAAAAACCGACGGCTGAGTCAACCAGCGCGTCGATTCGAGGCAAAGGATAATAGTCCTTAGGACAAGCTTTATTAAGTAGGGAAAAGTCGATACACATCCTCCACCGGCCATCTCCTTTTTTACCATAACCATGTTGGAGACCCAGCCGGGGTACTGAATCTCAGATACGAAGCCGGCCTTGAGGAGTTTTGCCACCTCCTCCCTGATGGGCTCCGCCAGCCTGTCGGCAGTGGATCTTTTCTTCTGCTGAACGGGGCGTGTTCCCGGGTCCAGGTTGAGGCAGTGGCAAGCCACATCCGCGTCAACCCCCGGCATCTCCGCGGCGTTCCAGGCGAAGATGTCCACGTTCTTCTGGATGCACTCCAGCATCCTGCCCTGGTCCTCCGGGGTCAGCCCCCCGCTGACGCGGATCTTCTCCATCCTTCCTCCTCGGGTGAGCACCTCCAGCTCCACCACCTCCTCTGCTGCCTCCAGCCTGGATTGCTCTGCCCATCCTTCGGCATCCCCTTCCTCCGGAACGGGGACCTCTACCTCCAGCTCTCCTCCAACGGCCCTCACTTCGGCCACCTCTTCCAGATCTCCTCCTGCCGCCTTCTCTGCGCAGTCCTTCACTCCTAGTTCCTCTCCTTCTGCTTCCTGCTCGCCCTCCTCCATCCTTCGCCCCATCTCTTCAGCTCCCTCCTGCCAGGAGATGGTGTTCACCGCGGTGACATAACACTCCCGCGCCACCTTCGGGTCCCCCTTGACCCTGACCTGGACCCCCTCGGCGTTGAATTTCAAACACTGATGGAAAGATGAGGGGACGCAGCGGAAGGCGCTGATGAGAGGCCTCCCGAAGATGGCGCTGTAGCTGCTGGGGGCGTCCACAATGACGAACTTGCAATTTCGGGACTGCCCCCCCAGGGTGACATGGAGGCCAACTCCTCCCTCTACTTCCTTCCTCTCTCCCGAGAACCCGAACAAGGGCCCATCCGAGGCCAGCACCCTCTTAGCCTCCACCTTTATCGCGTCAAACGCCTTTTTGAAGACGACGTTTACGGAACTCCCGTTGTCCACGAGGATCCGGGATACAGTGAAATTCTCGATGGCGGCCTTGATGACCAGCGCATCATAGAATGGATCCTCGTGGTCTGGCATGTCGCTCCTGGAGAAAGTGATCCTCTCCTCCGGGGGTGGGGTTCGGGACGTAGAGGCGACGCTCCGCCGATACATGGTGTGGAGGCTTGCCTTACGGGAAGCCTCGATCCCCACTCCCCCGTGGATCACCCCGATCCCTCCTCGGGTCCCCACATCCACCCGGTCTTCACAGCGATCCTCCTCCGCCCGAGGCAGGACCTCCTCGATCCTCACTTCCTGCCGCGCCTCCTGCTGCTGCTGCTGCCGCTCCCTGTTCCCCCTCATCTCCAAGAATTCCGGGCACGTGGCTGTTGCGTGCCCCTCTTCCTGATGGAAGTCGCAATAGGGCAGCTCCACCCTGACCTCCCTCCTTCTTCTCCTCCACACTCCTCTCCAGGCCCCCAAGGCTATGGCCATGGCCTCCTCTTGATCGGGGAGCCGGGGCCTCTGGCCCTGCCTCCAGCCTGGGGGTGGAATTGGTCTTGCCTCCCCTGAAAGTGACCCCTTCCGAAGTTCCCCCTCTGTGGCTCATGCCCCTGCCACTCTGGCCTCCAGCATAACCGACGGTCGGGCTCCTGACGCCCCCACCCCGGCTGCTGCGGCCCTTGGAGCTGCCTCTGCTCCCTCTGCCTCGGTTCCCCTCTTCTCTCCTCTTGTGCCTTCACTCCTCTCGACTCTTTCTCTTCCTCTGTGGCCCACCTGGCCAGTTTCCTTGCAAATTCCGGGTTCGACGCCTCCCCGTCGACCTCTCTCGTCGCCCTCTCCATCAACTCCTCGTAGGAGAGGGGGGGGGGGGGGAACTCTCTTCAGCTCCATCCGGAAGAAACCCTGCTGCAGGCCCAGGGTAAAGGCCATCATCAGACTATGGCCCGGCATCTCCTGGACCTGAGTAACCTCCTCCTGAAATCGGTCCACGTAGCTCCCCAGCGTCTCGTTCACTCCTTGCTTAATGTGGAACAAGGACTCAGACTCCTTCTTCCTCTTTTTCGAAGTAGTGAACCTTAGCATGAATCCTCGGCGCAAGTCCTCGAAGCAATAGATGGAGCTGGCCGGTAGCTGGTGGAACCATTCTCTCGCTTTTTCCCGGAGGGTGATGGCGAAGATCCGGCACTTGAATCCGTCCGACATCTGACGGATGGAGACCACATCCTCGAACCATTGGACATGCTGGACCGGGTCTCCCTTCCCGGTGTAATAGGACATCTCGGGCTCTCTGAACCCGTCTGTAACTGGAGCTGAAGAGACCAGCTCGCTGAAAGGGCTCCCTCCCCCCACTGGGCAAGCTGGCGAGTCTTGCGAGCCCAGCTCGCCGAAGCGACCTCGGCCTGCCGAGCCGAGGAATAGCTCGCGTCCGGGGAGCTCGCAGCCTCGGCCTTCCTCAGCCACTTCCTTCCCAGCTCGCCTGCCGGGAGCGTCCTCGCCCAAGGAGGGGGCAGCCGCGATCTGGATCGCCGGGGTCGAGCACTCAGCCCGTGTGCGAGTGCGAACTTGACCAGAGTCAACACCTCGTTTCTGAAATCTTCGAACATTCCCACCGTTGCGAGGGGCGGGGGGGGGGGGGGGGCGGCGAGCTCGGCCTGTCGGATCCTTGTCCCGCCATTGAGCCCGCCGAAACTTTTCTGCACTGACCACTTTCCACGCTCACCGCACCAAAATGTTGAAACCGGAACCCGGCTTCCTGTGGAGCTCGCCCTTGGGGAAGGGGGTGGTCTCGCGCCTACTTCGTTCCTGCAAGAAAAAAGACAAACAAGGAGAAACAGACCCAAGGGCTCGGTAGGGAGGTCCCACCACAAACCCGGAAGATCTCAGAGCGCTTCCCCTCCTTAGCCTGAAGCCGAGCTAAGGCACCCTCAGAAAGCACTTGAAGATTTTGGGGAGAAGAGCACATGGAAGAACCTGCTTTCTGGGGTACCCCTTGGGTCCTATTTATAGTTTTTGAAATCCGGACTGCCAATAACCAAAAGAACTGACCTGAAATTACCAGAAAACCCTTGGTTGGGTCTGCCAACAGCCAAACTCCACTGTTTTGAAGGGCTATGGGCAGACCCGCGGGGGTAAAATAGTAAAAAGTTCCTCAGACACCCAGGCGAGCTAGGAGCTCTGGCCACCTCGGCATGCACTACTCGCCCATTGTTGCCGAGCTCCACTGCGGGGAAGCGAGCTGTGGCTCGCCTGGCGAACGTCGAGCTCGGGGGTCTCCGATCGTCGATCTCTGGTCGACGCTTACCGAGTTCAGTCTCGCCCCTGCCGCTGCCGAGCTCGCCTGCTGCTCCTGGTCTGGTCTGCTCGCCCCTGGTGATTCTTGCTCGCCGGACACGGGGTTGTACACTCGCCCTGGCTGCCGGCGGATTGGTGAGTATCGGGCTTCACCTTCTCTCTTTTATTTTGAAAAACTTTTGCGCCGACACTAATGAACTTTTTTTTATCAGGACGTCAAGGCCGCCGGGGAGGTGCGGGCTCGCAATGCCGAGCAAGAGGAGGAGATCAGCCAGCTTCACGTCCGGCTTGCCGAGCTGGAGGGGGCGAATGCAAAGCTGAAGGATGAGAATTAGAATCTAATCCGCGAGGTCCGCCGTCAGGCAGAGATCTTCTTAGAGCCCGACGGCGCCGATCCTACCCGCCCCTACAAAAGGCCAAGGGTCTTTGGCGAGGCCGACCTCGCCGAGAGGCTGCGGATCAACTCCATCCAAGCTGCCGAATGCACCCTCCAAATGATGAAGGATACGGGGGTGCTGGTGGAGGGATGCGAGGAGATTTCGGCCCGGGATCTGATGCCGAGCCTGTTCCATGCGACGCCTCCCAGCGAGAAGGAAGACAGCCTTGACGCGATGTTCAGGAAGGGTTTCCAGGATCAGTCGGGCGAAGGGGAGGACCAGTCCGGCAGGGGAGGGGGGGGGGACGAGGCCTAAATGTGTATGCTTTTCTTTTGTTTCCTCGCCGAGGCGAGCTCCACCTGTAAATATCATTATTTAATGAAAAAGATTTTTGATCATATCCGAGCCATTTTTCCATCTCTTTTTGCTGTGTTTTGTGTGTCCGCGAGCCCTTCCCCAGTCAATCTCGCATAGACAGGTACTGCGAGTAGGATAGTCATTAGGACTCGCCCACGAGAGAGTACCTTGAGTGCTCGGTAATTCCTAGGACTCGCCGCAACCCGCTCGCGAGCTGTGCTTGGCCTTCTTAATCAAAAAATCGAACTCACTAAATTTGCCCAAGTAAAATAAAGCTGGGGTGGGGCGTCTCGGCGGGATCCGCCTCCCCTTGGCGAGGTCCAAGGGCCTGGCTTGCCGATTCTCAGGATTCGCCCCAGCTCGCTCACGAGCTGTCCGTCATCTTATCGATGTGAGACCAAATTCTCTAAATCTTCTTGAGTAAAACCTAGTGGGGGGACGAGGTGGCCCGGCGGGACCCGCCTCCTCTTAGTGAGATCCAAGGCCCTAGCTTGCCGATCTTCTTCCGAGTCCGAGCTGAATTAGCATGCTCGAACTCGCCCATGTCGGGATCTCCTCTCTTGGAAGGGCAAAGTTTGTTAGGCACTACCTGAGGGGGGGGGGGACTTCCCTGGGTGACCTTCAGCCCGTCAGCTAGGTGAGAGCCTAACATCAAGATTTGCTCGGGGTCAACTTCTAACACCACCAAGTGACTTCCAGCCCTGTCAGCTAGGTGAGAGCCTGACAACGGGATCTGCTCGAGGCCCAAGGATGACACCGAGTAACATCCAGCCCTACCAGCTAGGTGAGAGCCTGACAGCGGGATCTGCTCAGGGTCCACTACTAACACTATCGAGTGACTTCTAGCCCTGCCAGCTTGGTGAGAGCCTGACAACGGGATCTGCTCGAGGCCCAAGGATGACACCGAGTGACTTCCAGCCCTGCCAGCTAGGTGAGAGCGTGACAGCGGGATCTGCTCGGGGTCCACCACTAACACCATCGAGTGACTTCCAGCTATGCCAGCTAGGTGAGAGCCTGACAACGGGATCTACTCGAGGCCCAAGGATGACACTGAGTGACTTCCAGCCCTGCCAGCTAGGTGAGAGACTGACAATGGGATCTGCTCGGGGTCCACTACTAACACCATCGAGTGACTTACAGCCCTGCCAGCTAGGTGAGAGCCTGAAAGCGGGATCTGCTCGAGGCCCAAGGATGACACTGAGTGACTTCCAGCCCTGCCAGCTAGGTGAGAGCCTGACAGCGGGATCTGCTCGGGGTCCACTACTAATACCATCGAGTGACTTCCAGCCCTGCCAGCTAGGTGAGAGCCTGACAGCGGGATCTACTTGAGGCCCAAGGATGACACCGAGTGACATCCAGCCCTGCCAGCTAGGTGAGAGCCTGACAGCGGCATCTGCTCGGGGTCCACTACTAACACCATCGAGTGACTTCCAGCCCTGCCAGCTAGGTGAGAGCCTGACAGCGGGATCTGCTCAAGGCCTAAGGATGACACCGAGTGACTTCCAGCCCTGCCAGCTAGGTGAGAGCCTGACAGCGGGATCTGCTCGGGGTCCACTACTAACACCATCGAGTGACTTCCAGCCCTGCTAGCTAGGTGGGAGCCTGACAGCGGGATCTGCTCGAGGCCCAAGGATAACACCGAGTGACTTACAGCCCAGCAAGCTAGGTGAGAGCCTGACAGCGGGATCTGCTCGAGGTCCACTACTGACACCATCGAGTGACTTCCAGCCCTGCCAGCTAGGTGAGAGCCTGACAGTGGGATCTACTCGAGGCCCAAGGATGACACCGAGTGACTTCCAGCCCTGCCAGCTAGGTGAGAGCCCGACAACGGGATCTGCTCGGGGTCCACTACTAACACCATCGAGTGACTTCCAACCCTGCCAGCTAGGTGAGATCCTGACAGCGGGATCTGCTCGAGGCCCAAGGATGACACCGAGTGACTTACAGCCCTGCCAGCTAGGTGAGAGCCTGATAGCGGGATCTGCTCGGGGTCCAAATTCACTTCACTTCTTCATGCAAGCTAATTGCAATAGTATTGGCGTGTTTAAAGAACTCTTATTAAAAATCAGAGCACCACTTACATGTCTTAAGGAAAAAATCATTCCAAGTCGTCACCACTCCAGGTGAGACTTAGGGCCTCGCCCTCCATATTTTGGAGTTGATACCCTCCTGACCTTAGTGCTTCCTTTACATTGAATGGTCCCTCCCAGTTAGGGTTGAGTTTCCCCACGGTTGCCAACCTTCCCGCTGCATCCACTTTCTTTAGCACCAAGCCCCCTTCCGTAAATTGCTTGACTCTGACGTGCTTGTCAAAGTACTTAGACATCCTCCTCTTCACCTCTTCTTATCGGACTGCGGAAAGGTCCCGCAATTATTCCACCATGTCGAGGGAAAGCCACAGCTCTTACTCGTTCTGCTCCTGCCATTCTTCCCTGCCTTCCCCGGCCGCAACGACTCGAGGTATCTGAACTTCAAATTCCACGGGGAGCACTGCCTCGCACCTCTGGGAGAGCCTGAAGGGGGTCTCTCCTATAGCTCTGTTGGGGGTGGTTCTCAGGGCCCGGAGAACCACGGGAAGCTGCTCCACCCAGCTCCCCTTCAGATTTTCCACCTTTTTCAGGAGGTTGACAATGATCTTGTTCGCGGCCTCCACCTGCCCGTTGCTCCTGGGGTGATGGACCGAGGCAAACCTGAGGTCAATTCCAAGCTGCTCGCAAAAACTGGTGAACTCAGCGCTGGCGAACTGGGGCCCGTTGTCCGTGATAATGGCCCGGGGCAGCCCATGGCGGCAGATGATCTCCCCCCAAACAAAGTTTCTGATAACCTTGGAGGTCACCTTGGCCAGCGCCTTTACCTCCAACCACTTGGAGAAATAATCAATCATCACTAGGAGGAACCTCCTCTGCCCACTGGCCTGGGGGAACGGTCTAACCAAATCCATTCCCCAAATGGCAAAGGGCCAGGGGCTGTGATACTTTTGAGTCGCTGGGCTGGCTGTAGCTGGAGGGGGGAAAACAACTGGCATTTGTAGCACTTTCTTGCGAACTCCGTTGCATCACGGCCCAGGGTGGTCCAGAATTACCCCTGCCTGACAATTCTCCCTTCCAGGGTCCGACTCCTGGAGTGACTCCCACACTCTCCGGAGTGGACTTCCTCCAAGATTCTTTGTACATCCCCCTCGGCCACACAACGAGCCAACATCCCCGGGAGTGTCTTCCTGTACAGCTGCCCGTCCTGGAGGAGGTAGTACGCTGACTTATGCCTGAGCTTCTTCTTATCTGCCCCCTCCGAATACTCTCCCGTGGAAAGGAAAGTTACAATTGGGTCCATCCATGAAGGCCGCTGGTCTATCTCCATAAGCTCTCCTTCTTCGATGGAGGGGCGGAATAGATCGGTGATCGTACCCCCCACCCGAGGACCGTGCTTTGCGAGCTGATCGACCTGCTCATTTTCCTCCTGGGGCACGTGCTGGATGGAAAAAGTTTGGAACGTGCCGATGACCCCCTCTACCTTGGTTAAGTATAAGCGCAAGGTAGGCTCTCTTGCCTCAAACTCCCCGTTGATCTGGGAAGCTACCACCATGGAGTCGGTAAGGACCTCCACGTCCAACACCCCCAGCTCCCTAGCCAGGCGATACCATGCTATCACGGCCTCATACTCGGCTTGATTGTTGGTGATGGGAAAGTGCACCACCACCGTCTGCTTAATTCTAGTCCCCCGAGGGATCTCCAAGATCACCCCCACTCCTAGGGAATGCCTCCCCGAGGCGCCATCCACATTCACCTTCCAAGGAGTCGGACGTGTGAGCTCTTCCTCCGCCACCTCAATCACATAATCAGCAAAGAAGTCGGCCATTGCTTGAGCTTTGATCGAGAGGCGGGGAACGAAGGAAACGACAAACTCACTCAACGCCACCGACCACTTGGCTAGCCTGCCAGAATGCTCCACCCCCTCAAAGATGTTGCGGAGAGGATGGTCAGTCACCACTCGGATTGAGTGTGCCTGGAAATAAGGTCGCAACCTTCAGGCCGAGAAGATCAGGGCGAAAGCCAGCTTCTCCAAAATTGGATACCGGAGCTCGGCCTTCCTCAGGACCCGACTCACGTAGTAAATAGGGAGCTTCTTATTCCCTTCTTCCCGAACTAGGACGGAGCTCAATGCCTCTGCCCCGACCCCGAGATACAAAAATAGGTCCTCCCCCTCCTTGGGCCCTTGGAGCAGCGGAGCCTGGGTCAACTGCGTCTTGAGGGCCTGGAATGCCTCCTCTTACTCCTTGGTCCATTCAAACCTTTGACCACCCCTTAGTGTTTTGAAGAAGGGGGAGCACTTTTCCCCAGCCCGGGAGAGGAACCTACTCAGCCCTGCCAGTTTCCCTGTCAGGCACTGCACCTCCTTGGTGTTCCGTGGCGACCCTAGCTCCATGATAGCCTTGACCTTGTCAGGATTCGGCTCGACCCCCGCAGGGGTGAGGAGATGCCCCCAAAACTTTCCCCTGCTAGCCCTGAAGACACATTTCAAGGGGTTCAATCGCATCTTGTACTTGTGCAGGGTAACAAAGGTCTCCTCCAGGTCCTGGAGGTGAGAGTCCGCATCATGACTCTTGATCATGAGGTCATCCACATACACATCCAGGTTCCTCCCATTTTGATCTTTGAAGACCCTATCCATCATCTTCTGGTAGGTCGCCCCTGCATTCTTTAGCCCGAAGGGCATCATCTTGTAACAGTAACATCCATCCCTCGTGATGAACGAGACATCCTTGACATCCGGGGGATGCATCCTGATTTGATGATAACCTGAAAAAGTATCTAGAAAACTCATTATAGAAAAACGAACGGCTGAGTCAACTAGCGCGTCGATCCGAGGCAAGTGATAACAGTCCTTAGGACAAGCTTTATTAAGTAAGGAGAAATTGATACACATTCACCACCGGCCGTCTCCCTTTTTGACCATGACCACATTGGAGATCCAGCCGGGGTATTGGATTTCGGACACGAAGCCGGCCATGAGAAGCTTTGTCACCTCCTCTCTGATGGGCTCTGCCAGCTTGTCCGCGGTGGACCTTTTCCTTTGCTGGACGGGGCGTGTTCTCGGGTCCAGGTTGAGGCGGTGGCAGGCCACATCCGCGTCAACCCCCGACATCTCTGCGGCATTCCATGCGAAGATGTCCACATTCTTCTGGATGCACTCCAGCATCCTGCCTTGGTCTTTCGGGGTCAGCCCTTCGCTAACGCGGACCTTCTCCACCCTGCCTCCACGGGTGAAGACCTCCAACTCCACCACTTCCTCTGCAGCCTCCAACCTGGACTGCTCCCCCATCCTTCAGCATCCCTCTCCTCCGGGACGGGGACCTCCACCTCCATCTCTTCCTCCACGGTCATCACTTCGGCCATCTCCTCCTAATCTCTTCCTGCCGCCTCCTCCTCAACGCAACTCTCCACCAACAGCTCCTTCCTTCCAGCTTCCCGCTCAGCCTCCTCCATCCTTTGCCCCATCTCCTCGTCTCCCTCCTGCCAAGAGATGGAGTTCACAGCGGTGACGTTGCATTCCCGCGCCACCTTGGGGTCCCCCTGACCCTGACCTAAATCCCCTCGGCATTGAACTTCAAGCACTGATGGAATGATGAGGGGACGCAATGGAAGGAGCTGATAAGAGGCCTCCCGAAGATGGCACTGTAGCTACTGGGGGCATCCACGATGACGAACCTGTAGTTCCTGGACTGCCCCCCAGGGTGACATGGAGGCTGACTCCTCCCTCCACTTCTTTCCTCTCCCCCGAAAAACCGAACAAGGGTGCATCCAAGTCCATCACCCTCTTCGCCTCCACATTCATCGCATCAAACTCCTTAAAGATGACGTTGACGGAGCTTTCGTTGTCAACGAGGATCCAAGAGACGGTAAAATTTTCGATGGCTGCCTTGATGACCAGCGCATCACAGAATGGATCCTCGTGATCTAGCATGTCGCTCCTGGAGAAGGTGATCCTCTCTTCTGGGGGTGGGGTTTGGGATATGGAGGCAATGCTCCGACGATACATGGTGTGGAGGCTCGCCTTCCGGGAAGCCTCGACCCCCACCCCTTGTGGATCACACTGATCCCTCCTCGGGTCCCAACGTCCACCCGGTCATCGCAACGGTCCTCCTATGCCCGAGGCAGGACCTCCTCGATCCTCACTTCCTGGCGCCCCTACTGCTGCTGCTGCTGCTGTTCCCTGTTACCTCTCATTTCAAGGAACTCCGGGCAAGTGATTGTGGCGTGTCCCTCCTCCTGATGAAAGTCGCAATAGGGCAACTCCACCCTAACTTCTCTCCTCCTCCTCCTTGCTACTCTCCTCCTCTCCCCCATGTCTATGGCCATAGCCTCTTCTTGATCGGGGAGCCAGGGCCTCTGGGCCTGCCTCCAGCCTAGGGGGTGGAATTGATCTTGCCCCCTTGATGACGATCCCTTAATTGGTACCCACTCTGTGGCCCTTGCCCTAGCCACTCAGGCCTCCAGCCAAGCCGACGGTCGGGCTCCTGACGCCCCCACCTAGGCTGTTGCTGCCCCTAGAGCTGTCTCTGCTCCCTCTGCCGGGGCTCTCCTCTCCTCTCCTCCTGTCCTCTTCCTCCTCTCGATTCCTTCTCCTCCTCCGTGGCCCACCTGGACAGCTTCCGCGCAAACTCCGGGTTTGACGCCTCCCCGTCAACTTCTCTCGCCGTCCTCTCCATCATCTCCTCGTAGGAGAGGGGGGGGGGGAATTCTCTTCAGTTCCATCCTAAAGAATCCCTACTACAGACCCAGGGTAAAGGCCATCATCAAACTATGGCCTGGTATCTCCTGGACCTGAGTAACCTCCTCTTAGAACCATTCCACGTATCTCCCCAGCGTCTCATTCACCCCATGCTTAATGTGGAATAGGGACTCTGACTCCTTCTTCCTCCTCTTCGAGGTAGTGAACCTCAGCATGAACCCCCGGCGCAGGTCCTCGAAGCAGTAGATGGAGCTGGCCGGTAGCTGGTGGAACCACTCCCTTGCCTTCTCCTTGAGGGTGATAGCGAAGAGTCGGCACTTGAACCCGTCCGACATCTGCCGGATTGAAACTACATCCTCGAACCATTGAACGTGTTGGAATGGGTCTCCCTTCCCGGTGTAGTAGGACATCTCGGGCTCCCTGAACCCCTCTAGAACTGGAGCTGAGGATACCAACTCGGTGAAGGGGCTACCTCCCCCTACTGGGCGAGCTGGCGCATCTAGCGAGCCTAGCTCGCTGAACCGACCTCGGCCTGCCGAGCCAGGGAAGAGCTCGCGCCGGGGAGCTCGCACCCCCGGCCCTCCTCGGCCACTTCCTTCCCAGCTCGCCTGTCGGGGGTGTCTTCGCCCAGAGGGGGCGGCCGCGATCTGGGCTACTGGAGTCGAGCACTCGGCCCGCGTGCCGAGTGCGAACTTGATGAGGTTCAACACCTTATTCCTGAAATCCTCGAACACCCCACCATGGCGAGGCGGGGGGGGGGGGGGGCGAGTCTGGCCTGTCAGATCCCTGTCCTCCTGTCATCGGGCTCGCTGAAGCTTTTCTGCACTGACCACGCTCCACGCTCACTGCACCAAAATATTGAAACCGAAAAATTGTCTCCTGTGGAGTTCACCCTTGGGAAGGGGTGATCGCGCGCCTACTTCACTCCTGCAAGCAAAATAACAAAAGAGACAAGGGGAACTATCCCAAGGGCTCGGCGGGGAGGACACACCACACACCCGAAAGATCTGAGAGTGCTTCCCCTCCTTAGCCAGAGGCCGAGCTAAGGTACCCTCAGAAAGCACTTGAAAACTGGAGCAGGAGAGCACAAGAAGCATGCCTTATGGGGTACCCCTTGGGTCCTATTTATAGTTTCCAGAATCTGAACTGCCAATAACCAGCATGAACTTACCTGAAGTTACCAAAATGCCCTCGGTTGGGTGTGCCAACAACCAAACTCCGCTGTTTTGAAGGGCTATGGGCAGACCTGCGGGGGCAAAACAGTAAAAATTACCTCACAGATCTGGGCGAGCTGGGGAGCCTGGCCACCTCGGCGGATCCTGCTCGCCTGCTGTTGCCAAGCTCCTTTGCGAGAGCGCGAGCTGGGGCGGCGAGCTCGCCCATCTGTTGGTCACCATCAGTCGACCTTAGCTCGGCGATTCTTGGACTAGCTCGACAAATGCCGAGCTTGCGGTTGACGAATGCCGCTCTCCCGTTCGAAGAATGCCGAGCTCAGGCTCGGCTTCCCTGCTGCCGAGCTCGCCCATTAGTTTCAGCCCGATCGGTCTGGTTCCTGGCGACCTTTCGCCAGACACGGGATTGTACAATGCATACGTACGTATCTGTAGCTTAGAGACGGTCTGACCTCTCCTCGCATTCCCTGGCAATCGTGGTGTCAATAGTCTATAGAGCGATCCAGAACGCTCTCCTCTCAGACTGTCTGCGCTCCTCTCCTGACTCTCCAAATACCCGCTGTGACTGATATAAGAATACCCGACAGCCTCTAGAGTGCTGTACTAGTAATAGCCTTCCTCGCTCGGTCCAACTACGAGTCAGTACCGATGGTCATATCCGATCTCTAACCGACACCGATAATCGACTTCCGTTCCCATTCCTCCGACTCCAGATATCTCGCAACTTGACCGATTCCCCTCCAAACCGTCCACCTCCACCAATGCCTAATACTGGAAGAACCAGTAATATCTTCACTGTGATCTGAGCATCATGTATCCTGATCCAGAGAACTATCTTTCTCCTACTTCCGTGACGTACCGACTCTTCGCGCTTAGTGAAAGTGTCAGAACGTCATCATCGGATGCACCCACCGGATGCACTGCAGTGCTGAGGCACAAATCCTTTGCCCTGAGTTTCCTCACTGGGTGTGGTTGTCCTTCCAATGTCCATCCTCCTTGCAGTAACACACACTACCCCTGGACCGTAGTTGATGCAACCTCCTTGCCCCCCCTCCCTCTCTCGATCTTCCTCAGGATGGGTCTCTGCTCTTCACGAGCAGACCCTTGCCACTCGATCAGGAACTGCTCTCTTCCTCTCATTGAAGAAGCATCACTCACTTCCTCCATCTTAAGGGTATCCTTCCATATAGAGATGGGGTGGTGACTAAATGATCGAACGGCCTCCGAAGTGAGGACAAGAGGAGAAGAGCCGGTCTTCCTCCTCGACTCCCATCCATATATACTCCGCATCTGAGATGTGCTCTGAGCACGACATTCAGTGATGGTCACACATAACTGACGTTCCAACAACTGCGGTCCCTCGGGATCCTCAAGCTGTAAACTGTTTGTGAGCGACCTGCATGTACAGTCTCGAGCTTCCTCCAACACATGCCACCATCCACGCTCCGACTCCACGCCTCGACTACATTGTACATGACCTCGTCTGCCAAGCACAGCTGTATGGTGCTAATGGCTTGAGATCCAGATCATCACTAACTCTCGTCGTCCTTCACCTTGCCTTCTCCTTTCCAAGGGTGCCTTGTGAAGTCCCTACTGCACGAGTACGACCTTTATGCGCTTTTGCCAAAGACCAAATCAATCTTGCCATCGTATTTTGGAATCTCGAATTTGGCCTCCATTGAATTTGCTCACTAGTCCGAAGGATGAACCTCCCTCTGATACCAATTGTTGTGCAATTGGAACCGGCCCGCGAGTACGGAACTCGTCGCGGACAATAGCAACGGAAGAAACTTTTGAGGCAAATAATGTGGCGCACACCAAACAAAATAAAAGTACGTGATTCCAAAACACCAAACAAACCAAGAGATTTACGTGGTTCGGAGTTAAGCTCTCACTCCACGGATCCACGGATGGAGAGAGCGCCGGATCCACTAATCAAAAAATAAGATTTCTACAACTATTACACTTTTCACGATCACGATGGATCGGAACCCAGATAATAACCACAACTGAAAACTAAAGAACGAGTAAAAAAGCAGGAGATCGACCTTCCGAATTGGAGTTGCTGCCTCGCCTCCACCGCTGCCTCAAAGCCGCCGGAAACCACCACTGCCGGCGACAAGAATCACCACTGCCGCCGAAGGAATCTGCACCCAGCCACCGTCGTGAGTCTCCTCTCCCTCCTGGATACATCCGACCAAGCCACCGTCACACGCCGGAGATGAACCTGATGCGCCGCTGGTGCCCAAAATCGGGTAACCCGATTATCCCTCCGCCACACGCCGCCGCCCTCCGGCCATGAAAGCCGCTGCCCTATTCAAGATGAAGGAACCACAGCATTATGCCCTCTCTCACCGCCGGAGTTGTCGCCGCCGTTGGATCGGCGGAGAAGAATTCCTTGATCGGTATCCCGATCCTTGTCGAAGAAGAACCACCGGCCCAAGATTAGGCCCTATGCCCGCCAGAGAAGAAGAGCTGGCCCAAGATCGGCCCTATGCCCACCGATCGTCGCCGGAGAAGAAGTGCCTGAAGCCGATCGTCTCTCCCGATCTCCCGATCCGCCACTCGATCGCGTCTCGAAGCCGCCGCTGAGAACTGATGCCGCCGCTCCTTCCCGATGCCGCCGCAAATCCTCGCTGGAGAAGAAGCCCTAGGAACCACCGACGGATCGCTCTTCTTCCTCCTAAAGCCGCCTCTCGATCGCTCGATGTCGCCGTTCCATCGCGTTTCTTTCTTTCTCCCGATTTCCGATTAGGTTAGGATAATAGATCGGAATATCACTTGTATATATAAACCAAAAAGATAATAACCGAACCAGTCCTGAACCGGGTTCGATTGAGCATCAAAATAACAGAACCATCAGCTTTGAAGAGCATACAACCAATTCAAGTAGTTTGTCGTCTCCTCATCGACATGCATGCATCATTTGTTGGAAACGTGTAT
>CM077152.1:190588943-190723943 GCA_039583875.1 Platanthera guangdongensis
GTCCTTCTACAAGTCACAAGTGAGAATGGTAGCTGCTGTCCAGGGGGAGTACAAGATACTCCTGAAGCTGAAGAAGACCAAGAAGTGCAGCTAAATGAAGAGAATTAAGGTGTACAACTGAAGACAGGCTGTCTCCAGCAAATAGGCATCTAAAGGATCATCCAGCCAATCAAATTATTGGAGATCTCAGACTAGGGGTACAAACAAGGAGCAGAAATCTAAGTTCAGTTCTCTACTACAGCTTTCTATCCAAGTAGAGCCAAGAAATTTGAAGAAGCAATCCTAGACCCTCATTGGATTGAGGCAATGCAAGAGGAGCTGAACCAGTTCAAAAGATGCAAAGTCTGGGAGCTAGTTCCTAAACCAAAAGACCACACATTATTGGAACTAAGTGGATCTTTAGGAACAAGTTGAATGAGAATGGAATTATTATAAAGAATAAAGCTATACTAGTTTGCAAAAGGATATAGACAGGAAGAAGGTATTGATTTTGATCAAACCTTTGCTCCAGTAGCAAGGCTGAAAGCAATAAGGATGTTCCTTGTCTATGCAACATATCAAGGATTTAAGTATACCAAATGGATATTAAGTCAGCTTTTCTGAATGGAAACCTGAAGGAAGAAGTTTATGTAGAGCAGCCATCGGTTTTGTTGATTCTCTTAAACCTGACTATGTATATAGACTTAGGAAGGCTTTGTATGGGTAAAAGAAGCCCCAAGGGCTTGGTATGAAACCCTGTCTAGTTTCCTCATTGAGAATAAATTCTCAAGGGGGAAAATAGACAAGACTCTATTCCTTAGGGAATCCAGAGGCAAGATTATCTTAGTCCAAATATATGTATATGACATCATATTTGGGTCTACAGAAAGTAGTCTTTGCAAAAGTTTGCAAAACTAATGCAAGGACAATTTTGAAATTGTTGGGTATTGTATCCACAACGTACCTGATTTGAAGAAGCCCCTGATCAAGCTAAGGTAAATAGGCAATGTTTTTGACAATTATTTCAAGTTGTGCTTGCAGTTATTCCACGCTAAGTGCACACCATGTCAGGGTGCAGTAGGTCAATATACACGGGTCTGCACGACGTATCCCTCGTTAGCAGATCAGTGTGTTGGCCTACGTGTACTCTCTCTATTGGAGTGCACTTACTTTCAAGTACAGGGCTGTGATCTTGCAAGAGCAGACAAGGAGCAAAGATTGGTCAAGGAGCACATCATGGGTGGAAAGACGAAATTCGTCTAAGTGTAAATCGGCGAGAAATTGCCAGTGAGAATCACTCTCGCCGAATCGCCGAGAATCAGTGGCTAATTCCCGCCGACTCGATCCAACTACACTTCAAAGCAAGCAACTCTGATTCTAAGTAAGAATCGACGAGAATCACCAAGTGATTCTCGCCGAATCGTCGAGAATCACTGGCTGATTCTCGCCGTCTCGACCCGGCTGAATCAGTGCGTGCAACCAAGTCAACTTCGACGAGAATCATCCTTGATTCTCGCCGAATCGTCGAGAATCACCTTTGATTCTCGACGATTCGACGAGACTCACTTTTGATTCTCGCCTTTTTACTTGGGCATTTTTCTGGAACTTCCTGAACCTGATTCTGCCGCTGTCAATGTTCTGGACCGGGATTTAGGATTCTTCTTGTGGGTCCCACAACGGTCAAATTGAAAGTATCTACAGTATATATATACGGGTATTTTGAACAGTAGAAAAACACAGAAAGAAGCCGAGCAAACACTTTGACCTAAAATCGCGATCTCCACTCCGCCGCCGCCGTCGCGCTCGAGCTAGTTGGTCGTCGCCTTTGATCGAGATTTCCTTTGTGATCTTCCGGCGACAGAAGCTTAGCCAAGCTTAGAGTCTCACGCGTCTATCCAGAGATCCCTTGTCTCTCGATTTGTTGATCGGGAAAACTTCCCCGTCCGAATCGATCGAGACGACCGATCCTCGTGTGACCGTTGGTAGACCTAGCTAGCTTCGCTACGAAGTTTGGATCTCCAAAGTACAGCAGCCGCACTTCGTCGTCGCTACCGATCCCGTGAACCTTGTCGCCGCCCATCTTGCCGCCGCCGGTTCCGGGAGATCCTCTCCAAGAGAGATCTAGGGTTGTGGACTCTTTGTGGACTTCAAGAACACGTCGTCAACAAAGAGGGACACCTTTGTCTCCAACGTAGTTTGTATCTCTTATACATTCTATTTTATTTTTGTTGTAAAGGAACGTGGTTCCGTGTTGTAAGGGTTGGTGTGCAACCCGTGTTGTGGGAGTGTTGACTCCTACGTGTGGAAGGGTTCCTTCCGATAGTGCAAGGATTGGATTTCAATCATGTTGGTGAAGAGACCGAGTCGTCCCTTGTTGGGAGATAGGTCGAAGGGGGAAAGTGGATGTACCCAAATCGGGAACCACTATAATAGCTTGTGTATTCTGTGTGCTGTGTTGTTTATTTTCATTGTGCAGGTACAATCTTAAATTCCGCAAAAGCGCAGCACGTCACCTATTCCCCCCCCCCCCATAGGTGAAGATAGTTGACACTAGGTGAACTTTCAAGTGGTATCAGAGGGAGGTTGTTCATCAAAAGGTTAACACCTTGAGTTGAATCCTGCCGCTAGTGTCAAGAAGGAGGCAAACATCTACTATGGACGGGCTCAAGTTCTCAGGCAAGATCCCAGTGTGCACCAGGCTCAACTTTCCTATCTGGAAGGAAAGGATCAGGTTCTACATGGAAGCAGTTGATCCTCGACTCTTCATGATCGTGGAGGAGGGACCTTATGTCTCCACTAAGGCCTCCACCATTGATCCTACCAAGAAAGTGCCGAAGACACTTTCTGAAATGGACAAGGACGAGATGGTGCTAGTGGGACTTGACAAGAAGGCACGGAACATTCTGGTCAGTGCAGTTGATGACTCAATGATGCAGACTTCTGCAACTGCAGGACAGCACAGAGATCTGGCATTGCCTGATCATCCTAATGAAGGGCACTGATGAAGTGAGGGATGATCGGAGATCCCTCCTGAACCAGAAATATGAGGCCTTCAGACAAGGGCCTAAGGAAGAGATCGGAGTCACCTACGAGAACTTCCTCAAGATTGTCAACGCCCTCAAAGATACGGAAGAGTGTTCACTAATGGTGACTCAATGATAAATTCCTTAGGTCCCTTACTAAGAATGAGACACAAAGATCTGCGCCATCCGAGAGTTAGGCAGGCTTGCTGAAACTGACCCGCAAATTCTGTTGGGAAGCTGATGTCCTATGAGCTTCAGCTGAACACCAGGAAAGCAGAAGAAGAAGCAGAGAAGGCTGCAGCCAAAGAAAAGACTGTGGCTCTAAAAGCCAGTCACTCCAGAAAAGGTAAGGGTGCAGTTTCATACCGTGCCAGGAAAAAGGATGAGGAGGAGGACTCCGAGCCATGCTCCTCCAGCTCAGAGCTGTCGAGGAGGATTTCTCCCTCATCACCAGAGAGTTCAAGAAGTTCCTCAAGATGAGGAATCAAAGAAGAGAGACGACTCCTCCTCCAGGCATCAGAAGAAAAATTATTCTTCTGACAGGTATGCTTCTAAACCGAACAAACATCGCTCCTCTGACATTATTTGCTTTGGATGCAATAAGCCAAGACACGTCGTGGCCGACTGCTATCAAGGCAAGAGAGAAAAAGGGAAAGAAGAGGAGCACAAATCTTCGAGAGATAAGAAGAAAGAGCGGAGCTACATCGCCAAAAGGCCAAAGACACTGAGCGAGTCTGATTCCTCAGACTCCAGTGATGATGAGGAAGCCTACTTCGGGCTGGTGGGTCGCTCCGACTCAGAAGGAGAATGTCCCCCATTTACTGGGAAGGTAAAAGCTCACACCCCTCTCTCCGACTCTGACTCTGATCCTGAGTCTCAGGATGATGAACCTGAGGATAGCCTTTCGGCCCGTGAAGCTGCGCTCCTTGAGAAGTATGAGCTTTTGCTCAACACTTTCGAGGAGTGCCGTAAGAGATTGAAGGCGGAGAAAAAGAAGTAAAATTCCTTAAGGTGAGTGTGTTTCCCTAAGGGAAGATGTCACCAGTTTGATTTCTCTCCGACAGGAGCACCTTGACCTGACTTCAAAGCCTCAGAGTCTCTTAAGCTCCTTGATCTTAAGCAGGAGGAAGTCGACAAGTTGGAAGAACAACTTACGGCAGAAAGGAATATCGTCAAGAGCTTCTCTATGCCAAAAACTGTTCTTCCAGTAGTTGATACCTTCTCTGCTTAGGCCAAAGGAGCTGGCTTGGGGCATGTAGGGGTATCTGGTTCCTCATCCAGGAGAAACGGAACCAGAGAAAGAATAAGGCCGCCAAGAAGGCCTCTGCTGATGAAAGGGTAAGACTCCTCTAGTCCTGTTGCGTTCAGAAAGCCTAGCTTTCCTTGCAACCAACATGACTTTGAATTAACCTTTGGTCATCATTTCCGGCCCTCGGTTGCAAAGCCAAAGAGCCGATATGATGGTTGGACCTTTCCCCGGAACTTCGGTGAGAGTGCCTTCAAGGCACCTTATGAGGAAATCCACATGGAAATTATGGTCAATTCTCTAGCGGCCATAATGGAAAGCAGGCACCAAAAGCCAAGCCTGTTATACAGAAGGTGAAGAAGTCATGTGACTGCTGTCACCATGAGGCCTCCACCTCCAGATCCAAGGCCCCAGCTGTACCCACCGTTCCCAGGGTAAGACAGGAGCCTAGGAAGAGGTACAACAGATTCGACTGTTGGTGCTGTGGCAAAGTCGGTCACTTTGCCGTGGATTGTTGGTTTAATCCAAGGTATCACGAGACTCCCTATGTTAGCAATGCGAGGCCGATCACTCGTAGGGTTAACCAACCGAGGGGGAGTATGCTAACCAGGAATCTAGGACCCAAGTTCGATTGGGTTCCTAAGGGAAATTAATTTTGTTTTGCAGGAATGTCCAAAAGCCACCAAAACGCCAATCTGGTACTTGGACAGTGGCTGCTCCCGGCACATGACCGGGACAAGAAGCCTGCTGCGTGATTACACTCCAGTCGAGAATGGACCCAAAGTCATCTTTGGAGGGTTAGATCGAGGAGTCACCAGAGGTTACGGTATGATTTCCAACGGTATAATCTCTATCACCGACGTGGCTTATGTTGAAGGGTTAAACCATAACCTGATCAGTGTAAGTCAGTTATGTGACAAAGGTTATGACGTTAAGTTCTGCAAGGATAAATGTCTGATAATTTCACGTACCTCTTCTGAGATGGTATTATCAGGCATTAGGAGCAGAAATATCTTCTGCTTAGATTTTCTCAGTTTAGATTCATCTACCCCTGTATGCCTTGTGGCAAGAGGCAGTGCATCTCTTTGTGATCAATGGCACAAGAGATTGGCACATATTAATTTCAAGACAATTAGTATGCTGTTTTCTAAGAACTTAGTAAGGGATGCTCCCAGTATCAAGTGCATCAAAGATAGCCCCTGTCCTGCATGCCAGATGGGCAAACAGACTCGGGCTACCTTTAAGTGCATCGCAGACAAAGACTCTTCCGATGTCTTTACCTTTTACATATGGACTTGTTTGGTCCAATGCAAGTTCATAGCTTGGGAGGCAAGTCCTATACGCTAGTGATAGTTGATGATCATTCTCGTTTTACATGGGTGTTCTTTTTGAAACGAAAGTCAGATACATTTGACATCTTCACTAGTTTTGTCAAGCAGGTTAGAACGAATTTAATGCTCAGTGGTCAAATCAGAAGTGACCATGGACAGAATTCGAATCTGGTGCTATGACAGAGTTTTGTGAAGAACAAGGTATCTTCATGAGTTTTCCTCCCGCGCACTACTCAGCAAAATGGAGTTGCGGAGAGGAGAAATAGAACTCTCATTGAAGCCTGCACGACAATGTTGAAAGATGCTTCTCTCCAAGAATACTTCTGGGCAGAGGCTGTCAACAGCTTGTCATGTACAAAACCGAGCATTGATCAACAAGCATCATCGTAAGACGCCTTACGAGCTACTGAAAGGCAGGAACCAACCATGTCCTACTTGAGGATCTTTGGTTGCAAATGCTATGTACTGAATAATGGGAAGTACCCACGTACTAAATTTGGTGAAAAATACTTTGAAGGCATATTCATGGGCTATAGTTCCCACAGTCGGGCATATAAGGGTCTTCAATAAGAAAACCCTAGTGGTAGAAGAATCAATAAATGTTGTATTTGATGAAGGAAGTTTTTTAACAGCAATTCTTCCAGTGGTATTCTTGAAGATGCAGGTGCCGACTTGAACAGCTGAGTCTGGATGAGACCGCTAAAGATGACACTCCTAAGTACGTCAAAGTTTCCACCTCCACGTCATCTGAAAATGTTGAAGATCAAAATGGAACAAATCTCTTAGAAGAAGGAGAAGCCCAAGAAGTAGTCAAAGCTCCAGACGCCAGACTTCTAGAGCTCCGACACGTCGAGGGATCATCCTAGAGATCAGATCATCGGAGATCCTCGTGTCGTGTCAGAACTCGAAGAAGTACTATTAACGAAGTATTGCATCTTAGCTTCCTGTCACAGGTTTGTTAGAAACCAGGCCGGGGGTCCCACACATTTTGTGTAAAGGCCCGGTCCTGGCCGACTGCAGTCGAACGCACAGCATCTCCAACCAAATCTCCCGGGGGTCCCACACATTTTGGTGTAAATGCCCGGTAGGTTGTTGAGGCCTGGTCTCGACCCCAGGACCTCCTTTATAAGAGGCGCCTTAGCCAACTCTCATACCCAACTGCACTCTACCCGGGCATTTACCCAAAATGTGTGGGACCCCCGGGAGATTTGGTTGGAGATGCTGTGTCGTTCGACTGCAGTCGGCCAGGACCGGGCCTTTACCAAAATGTGTGGGACCCCCGGCCTGGTTTCTAACAAAAGATGGCCATCTTTTGTTAGAAACCAGGCCGGGGGTCCCACACATTTTGGGTAAAGGCCCGGTCCTGGCCGACTGCAGTCGAACGGCAATGCATCTCCAACCAAATCTCCCGGGGGTCCCACACATTTTGGGTAAATGCCCGGGTAGGTTGTTGAGGCCTGGTCTCGACCCCAGGACCTCCTTTATAAGAGGCGCCTTAGCCAACCTCTCATACCCAACTGCACTGCAGTGCAGTTGGGTATGAGAGGTTGGCTAAGTCGCCTCTTATAAGGAGGTCCTGGGGTCGAGACCAGGCCTCAACAACCTACTCGGGCATTTACCCAAATGTGTGGGACCCCCGAGAGATTTGGTTGGAGATGCTGTGCCGTTCGACTGCAGTCGGCCAAGACCGGGCCTTTACCCAAAATGTGTGGGACCCCCGGCCTGGTTTCTAACAAGGTTGAGCCAAAGAAGTTCGACGAGGCGAACAAGGATGCGGCATGGATTCTGGCTATGCAAGATGAACTACATCAATTCGAACGTTGCAACGTTTGGATGCTAGTTCCCAGACCATACAAGCAGATTGTGATTGGCACTAAGTGGATCTTCAGAAACAAGCTGGATGAACATGGTGTCATCATAAAGAACAAAGCAAGGCTGGTGGCTCAAGGTTACAGACAGGAGGAGGGGATTGACTTCGACCAGACCTTCGCACCAGTAGCAAGGCTCGAGGCAATCAGATTGTTCCTGGCGTATGCTTCGCTATAAAGGATTCACAGTTTATCAAATGGATGTGAAATCAGCATTCCTGAACGGAGACCTGAAAGAGGAAGTATACGTCGCTCAACCCCCAGGTTTTGTCGATCCTACTTTTCCCAATCATGTCTATTTCTCAATAAAGCTTTATATGGGTTAAAACAAGCTCCACGAGCTTGGTATGAGACTTTATCTAGTTTTCTTCTTGAGAACAAGTTCTCTAGAGGTAAAATAGATAAAATATTATTTCTCAGGGAAGTCAAAGGCAAGATTTTGTTGGTGCAAATCTATGTCGATGACATAATATTCGGCTCAACGGACAACAATCTTTGCAAAAAAGTTTTCTAAACTGATGCAAGGAAAGTTTGAAATGAGCAGTATGGGAGAGCTCAAGTATTTCTTGGGACTTCAAGTGAAACAGTCTGAGGATGGAATCTTCATCTCTCAGACAAAGTTCACAAATGAACTCCTTAAGAAATTCGGTATGGAGAGTGCAACCTCTATGAGGACTCCAATGGGATCCACTATGTCTCTGGATAAGGATGAGAAAGGTAAACCTTTCGATGAAACCAAATACAGAAGCATCATTGGATCCCTGCTCTACCTTACTGCCAGTAGACCGGATATCATGTTCTCCACATGTGTCTGTGCCAGATATCAGGGTGAACACTAAAGAATCTCACTATGTCGCTGCAAAGCGAATTCTAAGATACCTTTAAGGTACTCCCAATCTTGGCTTGTGGTACCCGAGAAACAATGGTGTCGAGCTAATAGGTTTTTCAGATGCTGATTTTGCAGGGAGTAGGGATGACAGGAAAAGCACCTCCGGGACGTGTCAATTCCTCGGCAGGAGGCTTATCTCATGGAACAGCAAGAAACAGAATTGTGTTGCAACCTCCACAGCAGAGTCTGAGTACATCTCAGCAGGCAGCTGTTGCGCACAACTCCTATGGATCAGAAACCAGTTAGCCGACTACGACCTTCAGTTCAAGGAAATACCAATGTACTGCGACTCCTACAGTGCAATTGCAATTGCCAACATCCGGTTTCGCACAGCAGAACGAAGCAATTGAAGTGCGCTACCACTTCATTCGGGAGCACGTGGAGAACAAGGACATCTCTCTCTGTTATGTCCCCACGGACAAGCAGATTGCGGATATATTCACAAAACCCTTAGATGAGGTCAAGTTCAGTCTTTTCAAAACTGAATTGGGGATGCTAAATTATGAGGAATGAAGGCTACAGTAGCTTCAGGCTCGTGCAAAAACTGAGAGGGAGCAAGGTACTCAAGTATGAGCACATGTGCAAGAACTGAGGGGGAGCAAGGGGTCAAATGCTACCGACCCCGATTTGCAGAAGCCGAAAAAAGGGGGAGATTACCCTCTCGGCTAAGGACTAAGGTGGCTCCAAGCTTGCTCCCAAGAAATTGGTATTGGCAATGAATAACTCACTCAACTCAATTTCAGGTTTATGATTTTCATTCCTATACGCTTTATTCACCTTAGCTTGTAGGGTTTAGGCTTCTTCAAATAGGGGGAGATTGTTGGGTATTGTATCCACAATGTACCTGATTTGAAGAAGCCCCTGATCAAGCTAAGGTAAATAGGCAATGTTTTTGACAAATTATTTCAAGTTGTGCTTGCAGTTATTCCACGCTAAGTGCACACCAATGTCAGGGTGCAGTAGGTCAATATACACGGGTCTGCACGACGTAATCCCTCGTTGAGCAGATCAGTGTGTTGGCCTACGTGTACTCTCTCTATTGGAGTGCACTTACTTTCAAGTACAGGGCTATGATCTTGCAAGAGCAGACAAGGAGCAAAGATGGGTCAAGGAGCACATCATAGGTGGAAAGACGAAAATTCGTCTAAGTGTAAATCGGCGAGAATCGCCAAGTGATTCTCGCCGATTGATTCTCGCCGAATCGCCGAGAATCAGTGGCTAATTCCGCCGACTCGATCCAACTACACTTCAAAGCAAGCAACTCTGATTCTAAGTAAGAATCGACGAGAATCACTAGTGATTCTCGCCGAATCGTCGAGAATCACTGGCTGATTCTCGCCGTCTCGACCCGGGCTGAAACAGTGCGTGCAACTAAGTCAACTTCGATGAGAATCATCCTTGATTCTCGCCGAATCGTCGAGAATCACCTTTGATTCTCGACGATTCGACGAGACTCACTTTTGATTCTCGCCGATTTTTACTTGGGCATTTCTCTGGAACTTCCTGAACCGGATTCTGCCGCTGTCAATGTTCTGAACCGGGATTTACGGATTCTTCTTGTGGGTCCCACAACGGTCAAATTGAAAGTATCTACAGTATATATACGGGTATTTTGAACAGTAGAAAAACACAGAAAGAAGCCGGCAAACACTTTGACCTAAAATCGCGATCTCCACTCCGCCGCCGCCGTCGCGCTCGAGCTAGTTGGTCGCCGCCTTTGATCGAGATTTCCTTGTGATCTTCCAGCGACAGAAGCTTAGTCAAGCTTAGAGTCTCACGCGTCTATCCAGAGATCCCTTGTCTCTCGATTTGTTGATCGGGAAAACTTCCCCGTCCGAATCGATCGAGACGACCGATCCTCGTGTGACCGTTGGTAGACCTAGCTAGCTTCGCTACGAAGTTTGGATCTCCAAAGTACAACAGCCGCACTTCGTCGTCGCTGCCGATCCCGTGAACCTTGCCGCCGCCCATCTTACCGCCGCCGGTTCCGGGGAGATCCTCTCCAAGAGAGATCTAGGGTTGTGGACTCTTTGTGGACTTCAAGAACACGTCGTCAACAAAGAGGGACGCCTTTGTCTCCAAACGTAGTTTGTATCTCTTATACATTCTATTTTATTTTTGTTGTAAAGGAACGGTGGTTCCGTGTTGTAAGGGTTGGGTGCAACCCGTGTTGTGGGAGTGTTGACTCCTACGTGTGGAAGGGTTCCTTCCGATAGTGCAAGGATTGGATTTCAATCCTGTTGGTGAAGAGACCGAGTCGTCCCTTGTTGGGAGATAGGTCGAAGGGGGAAAGTGGATGTACCCAAATCGGGGAACCACTATAAATAGCTTGTGTATTCTGTGTGTTGTGCCGTTTATTTTTATTGTGCAGGTACAATCTTAAATTCCGCAAAAGCGCAGCACGTCACCTATTCCCCCCCCCATAGGTGAAGATAGTTGACACTAGGTGAACTTTCAGAAATAAGTAGTATGGGGGAACTTAAGTTCTTCTTGGATCTCCAAGTTAGACAGACTGGGGATGGTTTATCCATATGCCAGTCTAAGTTCACCCTACAATTGATAAGGAAGTATGGTATGGAATCATCCACTATCATGAAAACTCCTATGGGGTCAAGCATGTCTTTAAGCAAAGATGATGCAGGGAAACCTGTAGATGAAACTTTGTATAGAGGGATAGTTGGCTCCCTACTGTATTTGACTGCTAGTAGACCAGATATCATGTATGATACATGTGTCTGTACTAGGTACCAAGCTTGCCCTAAAGAATCTCATTTGACAGCAGTCAAAAGAATTTTGAGATATCTTAAGGGCTCTCCTTATCTAGGCTTTTGGTACCCTAGGAATGAAGATTTTGAACTGACAGGTTATTTAGATGCAGATTTTGCAGGCTGCAAGGAAGATAGGAAAAGTACCACAGGAACCTGTCAATTTCTAGGTGGGAGGCTGGTGTCATGGAGTAGCAAGAAGCAGACCAGTGTGGCTATCTCCACAGCTGAGTCAGAGTATGTTGTTGCAGGAAGCTGCTGTGCACAACTACTATGGATACAACACCAGCTAGAAGATTATGGTATTCAAGTAAGTAGGACACATTTATTTTGTGATTCTACTAGTGTCATTTTTATTGCAAATAATCTTGTCTCTCATAGTAGGACTAAGCACATAGAAATAAAATACCATTTTTTAAGAGAACACGTGGAAAAAGAAGATATTTCCCTAGAGTATGTTAAGACAGATAATCAGTTAGCTGATATGTTTACTAAGCCCTTAGATGAAACTAAATTCAATAAATTTAAAATTGAATTAGAGATGATAAACTTAGAATAGTTTACAAAAATTGGCTAAGTAAAATAGTGTCGACACACAGAGTTGTCTGTGTCGACACATAGAAGTGGTGTCGACATTTCAGAGAAATGATGTCGACACATCTAGGAAGTCTGTGTCGACACTTCAGAGAACTTGTGTCGACACATGCAGTGTTGGTGTCGACACATCCAGGGTGGTGTCGACACTTAGGATTTACACAGAATTAGTCTAGTAGAGTCTCGACTAAGTGTCGAGCTGAGATATATAAGTGTCGACACATATATTCTGTCGACTATATTTGTGTCGACACATACGTGTCGAGACATTAGCAGTAAGTGTCAACACTTTTCAACAGTGTCGACACAATTCAAGTATGTTAACGCGTCTTTTCACCTTCAATTTTAGAAATGTATAAATAGGTTTTCCTCATTGTTTGTCGTCACGCTCACCTTAGTTTCGAGACCAAACTTGTGTGTCGACATCTCTCTTCTCTAAATTCAAAATTTCTTCAAACCCTAATGGCGCCCAAGCTAGAAGAGAACATTAATGAAGGATATGAGCTCGTGCGACACGCCTTTGATGACGCGGAACCCGAAATCAAAGGTGTGGTAACTCTAATTGCCGAGACTGGATTAGAGTATCTTGTTTCAGAACGTATCAAGATATGGAAGAAGGAAGTCCTTGAATTTTTTGGTGCAGCTACTCTTGATGACTCAGGACTCAAGATTAAGTCCAGAGTTCATGTGACAAAAGTCAAGGTCACACAGAAAAGTCTAAGAAAGGTATTTCAACTACTAAGAACAAAAGAGAAAGAAGATGTATCTGCTTCTAAGACTAGAGATGCATTGAAATGGTGTGGATTCGACTCAAACCTGAAAATTGGATCAGTTTTCGACAGAAAAGACATGAACATGCAGGGCAAATTCTTGTCTGAAATAGTTGGCAAGGAGACTGTGGAGCCAAAGGATGCTGAGGAAATACAAAGGACTGAGAAGGAGTTACCTCCTAGTCCTAAGGATAGAGTAGACATAGTTAGTACTTCTGCTTCAGAGGATGAAGAGGCTGCTAGAGCCAAGAAGAGGAAGTTTCAGGTCTTCAAGAGAAGAAGCCAGAACTACAAGAAAGCACTACAGACAATTGCTCCACAGCCTGCCCCAACTACTGATTATAGTTCTCTGCTGGTGGCATTGCAAATCAAGATGGATTAGCAAAGGCAAGCTCTAGAGAAATATATGGATGAGGGACATAAATCCCTTCAATTTGATCTGGCTCAAGACATCAAATCTATAAGATTTGAAGTGAATCTCAACAAGAAGGAAATGACTGATTGTTTCCATAAAGGAGGCAATGCAGTGATCTATCTGGCTACACATCAAGAGAAGATAAAGACACAAATTGATGACCTGGCAGTGAAGCAAGGATATGTTCTAGAAAATTAAATAAGAATGAATGAAAACTTGACTGAATCACATAATGTGATAGTCACTGAAATGAAGAAAATCTAACTACTGCCCACACTACAGCCATGACTACAGCCAAGGCAGAATTTGACCAGGCATTACAAGAAGGTATCACTGCTGTTAAATCTGCCATCAAGGATTCACAGCAGCTAATCACTGAAAAGCTCCAAATGTTGAAACCTTTTTATAAAGATGGAGTTAACTATCTGAATGCCCAGATCAGGTTTCAGAAAGATGATCTGAGGGACCACATAGAGAGAGAAGTCATAAAAGGGGAGAGGGTATTAGTCAAGGCAGGCTCTGATCATGCCAAATGGATTTCAAACTCCATCAGAGCCACCCTTGGATATCCACCTTTATGTGATGATGACAATGTTGCAGAGTCTGGCATAAATCCTGCATACTTTGGAGGAGAGCAAACTGAAGTGGCTCAAGTGATATATCCTCCTGCAGATTTTGACATGATACATCAGGAGGTACAGTCTATGTATAGTCCTCCAGATGGTAATCAAAATATTATCTTTGAGAAAGTAGTACAGCCTGTGCCAGAGGCAGTACTAAAAGAGAAAGAGGCTTTATTAAAGGAACAAGAGGCTCAATTATCTAAGAAAAGGTTCAGAGAGCAGGCTGAATTAAGGCCAGATTTTGAACAATGGAGCCCCACATCCAGGAATATCATATTGACTGCTTGGAAGGCTGCTAAGGACAATGTCCTGGATAGAGGCAAGTGGTATTCTGACCTGGAGTGGAGAAAACATGAGAATAGGCAAGAGACCATAGTACAATATAGAAGGAATGCTAAACTGGGAAAGCTACCTCCTAATGAACAGGAGCCTAGCAAGTATTTCCCTAAGCCTTATCACTATTTTGAAAGGCAGACGATAAAGACTGAAGAGCTGAAAAAGAAAGATCTCAAAGGCAAGAAGCCTGTTGATGACAATGAAGCTCCTGTTCAAGCAAAGATTCAATCTGGAAAGGGGATTGTTATCAAGGAGCCTAAGCAGGCATAAGATAGAAATTTTCTTAAGTTTACAATTTATAATCATTTGTATTAAACTCTATGTAAACTTTTGATTAATGAAAATGTTGTAATTTGTAAGAACAATGTTATATGTTCAATCTATTACTTTATTGTTCTGAGATAATTGTTTATACATGTTCTGCTTAAACATGTTTAAGTATTTACCCTGTCATTTAATATTAATTTACATCATATTGAGTATTTATTATGTATGGTGTATATCATTGACTAAGGGTTATGACTTCTCCAAATAGGGGGAGATTGTTGGGTACATTGGAATATATGTACCTGATTTGAAGAAGTCTCACCCTACTCAATGATATACATCAAGGTGTATTTGATGTGTTTTGAGTTTATTTGTGCAGGTTAAGTAATTACAGGGAAAGCATAAAAGTTTCTAAGTCCATGTGTCGACACCTAGAATAAAAGTGTCGACACTTAAGAAGGCTTGTGTCGACACCTAGAGAAGTTGTGTCGACACTTGGAGTAATTGTGTCGACACCAGGAAGGCAGAGTTGACACTAGAAGGAAAGTGTCGACACATACAGGCAGTGTCGACACACAATGAAGAATTGTCTACATAATCAGTGTCGACACTTAGAAGCAGTGTCGACACCCAGAGAAACTTTGTCGACAGCAAAAGTGTCGATACTAGGAGGCTGTGTCGACACTCAGCAAACTTCAACAAAGTTCAAGTACATGTGTCGACACTAGGAGGCTGTGTCGACACTCAGCAAACTTCAACAAAGTTCAAGTACATGTGTCGACACAAGGAGATGTGTCGACACTCAGCAAAGTTTCAACACAAAAGGCATGTGTCGACACAAAGAAGATGTGTCGACACTTAGCAAGTTTCAACACAAGAAGATGTGTCGACACAAAGGAGTTGTTTTGACACTTAGCAGAATTCAACTAAGTATTAAAGAAGAAGGCTTGTGTCGACACACACAGAATCAGTGTCGACACATTCTGAAGAAGCAGTGTCGAGAAGCTGTTATAACAACACAAGGAGTTGTGTCGACACCATGAAGGCTAGTGTCGACACTTAGTCTACTTGTGTCGACACTTAGTCTATTTGTGTCGACACATAAAGACTATCTGTCTCGACACTTTCAGACAGTGACAAAGATTTCAAGAAGTGACTGGATGACTTGACAGCTGCCATTTCAACCGGTCAACTGCAACTGTCAGAGCCATCAGAAAGTTGTTAGAAATCGGATCAGCCGGTCACCATGGAGAGAGCTTATTTAAAGACCTTTCTCCTTCAACTGAAAAAATCGATCAATGAATTGAAAAACAACATAACAAGAAGAAGACCTTTAATAGAAGATCTAAGAAGTTGGAGAGAGAGAGCTCCTTCTAAGAAGAACAGCTGTTGAACCAGGCTGATAAGTAAGATTCAGATTGAGATCTGATTCACAAGACAGCAGTTGATTGAAGATCATCTGCACAGGAGATTCAACCCTACTGTGTTCTAATTCAAGAAGCTTTGAAGAAAGCCAAGGGTGGTTGATCTCTGCCTAGTTCTTCCAAGAACTCATCAAGAAGCAGTCAATTCATCTCTCTCTATCTGAATTGTGGTTATTTACTTTGTAAACCTTATTTTCTGTAGGATCCTAAGGGATCTGAGCTGTAAGCCTATTTTATAAAGGCTGAGTGTAGGAGATTCTATTCTCTGAGTTTAGGCCTTGATTGAAGGCTGAGGTAGGGCTGGTTAGCCTGAGTGTAGGTCTTGGTGAATACTGAGTGGTAGGGCTTTGTGCTTGAGTTGTAGGAGTGGGATCACTCTGAGGTGTAGGAACCTGTTTGGGGTTCTGAGTTGTAAGATCTGAGGATCTGAGGAGAAGTGGAGAAGTTAGGCCGAATCTAGTACACTACTAGATAGGCGAAGGGGGAAAGTGGATGTACCTAGACCTTGGGGAACCATTATAAATCCTGTGTGCACTCTGTGAATGTATGCTTGTATGGTTGCTGTGCTGTGATACTTGTAGAATTGCAATTACTGTACTGTATTTCTGCCTTTAAAGTTAAAAAGATATAGGTCACCTATTCACCCCCCTTTTAGGTGATTAGGCACTATTACTTTCACTCTTACCTAGCTGGCAGGGCTGAAAGTCACTCGATGGTGTCAGCCTTGGACCCCGAGCAGATCCCGCTTTCAGGCTCCCACCTAGCTGGAAGGGTTGGAAGTCACTCAGTGTCATCCTTAGACCTCGAGCAGATCCCGCTGTCAGGCTCTCACCTAGCTGGCAGGGCTGGAAGTCACTCGATGGTGTCAACCTTGGACCCCGAGCAGATCCCGCTGTCAGGCTCTTACCTAGCTGGCAGGGCTGGAAGTCACTCGGTGTCATCCTTAGACCTCGAGCAGATCTCGTTGTTAGGCTCTCACCTAGCTGACAGGGATGGAAGTCACTCGATGGTATCAGCCTTGGTCCCCAAGCAGATCCCGCTGTCAGACTCTCACCTAGCTGGCAGGGCTGGAAGTCACTCGGTGTCATCCTTAGACCTCGAGCAGATCCCGCTGTTAGGCTCTCACCTAGCTGGCAGGGCAGGAAGTCACTCAATGGTGTCAGCCTTGGACCCCAAGCAGATCCCGCTGTCAGGCTCTCACCTAGCTGGCAGGGCTGGAAGTCACTCGATGTTGTCAGCCTTGGACCCCGAGCAGATCCCGCTGTCAGGCTCCCACCTAGCTGGTAGGGCTGGAAGTCACTCGGTGTCATCCTTAGACCTCGAGTAAATCCCACTATCAGGCTCTCACCTAGCTGGTAGGGCTGGAAGTCACTCGATGGTGTCAGCCTTGGACCCCGAGCAGATCTCGCTGTCAGGCTCTCACCTAGCTGGCAGGGCTGGAAGTCACTCGGTGTCAGCCTTGGACCCCGAGCAGATCCCGCTGTCAGGCTTTCACCTAGCTGGCAAGGCCGGAAGTCACGTGATGGTGTTAGCCTTGGACCCCGAGCAGATCCCACTGTCAGGCTCCCACCTAGCTGGCAGGGCTGGAAGTCACTCGGTGTCATCCTTATACCTCAAGTAGATCCCGCTGTTAGGCTCTTACCTAGCCGACAGGGCTGGAAGTCACTCGATGGTGTCAGGCTTGGACCCCGAGCAGATCCCGCTGTCAGGCTCTCACCTAGCTGGTAGGGCTGGAAGTCACTCGTCGTCATCCTTAGACCTCGAGTAGATCCCGTTGTCAGGCTCTCACCTAGCTGACAGGGGAGGGGGTCACTCAGGGAAGTCCTACACTCCATAGGTAGTGCCTAACAAGCTTGACCCTTCTAAGAATGAGATAGGAAAGCTCGGCATAGGCGAGCTCGGGCTCGCCAATTCATCCCGACCTCGACAGAAGGGTGGCAAGCCAGGCCCTTGGACCTCACCAAAGGGAGGCGAATCCCGCCAGGACACCTCACCACCCACTTTGTTTTACTTGGGAAAATTTAGAGAATTTGGTCTTATATTGATAAGGTTATGGGCTGCTCGCAAGCGAGCTGGGGCGAGTCCTGAGAATTGGCGAGCTCTCAAAATGTGCTCTCAGGGGTGAGTCCTAACGACTGTCCTACTCGTAAAATCTATCTACGCGAGATTGCCAAGGGAAGGGCTCGCGGGCATGCAAAACACAGCAAAGACAGAAAAGAGATGGAAAAAATGGCCAAGGCTATAATCAAAAATGTATTTTATTAAACAGTAATGTTTACAGGTGGAGCTCGCCTCGGCGAGAAAACAAAAGAAAGTATGTATAAAATTAGCCCTTGCCACCCTCGCCGGATTGACGGTCCTCCTCCCCTCCGCCGGACGGGTCCTGAAAGCTTTTCCCAAAGAGCGCGTCCAAGCTGTCCTCCTTCTCGCTGGGCGGCATCGTCGGGAACAAGCTCGGCATCAGGTCCCTGGCCGAGATCTCCTCGCACCCCTCCACCAGCACTCCAGTGTCCATCATCTGGAGGGTGCATTCGGCGGTCTGGATGGAGTTGATCCGCAGCCTCTCGGCGAGGTCGGCCTCGCCAAAGATCCTCGGCCTCTTATAGGGGAGGGTAGGATCGGCGTCGCTGGCCGGGAAGAAGATCTCCGCCTGGCGGCGGACCTCATGGCTGAGGTTCTGATTCTCCTCCTTCAGCCTCACATTCGCCCCCTCCAGCTCGGCAAGCCGGGCGCACAGCTGGCCGATCTCCTCCCCCTGCTCGACATTGCGAGCCCGCAACTCCCCGACGGCCTTGGCATCCTGATGAAAAATGAAAGTTCGATAACAACGATGCAAATTGTTTTAAGTAAAAGAGGGAAGAGAAAGCTTGATACTCACCAATCCGTCGGCGGCCTGGGCGAGAAGACCCTCATTGATGTCGAGCTGCCTCGCCTGGTCAGTGACCTTGTCTTTGGCTACGTCGCGGGCCTGCTCGGCCTTTTGAAGTTGGTTGCTGAGGGCGAAACTGCGGCGGACCAGCATTTGATGGAGCTCCATGGCTCGCGGGTGGGCCTGCAGGCCCTCATGGCCGAGCTGCCGCAGGTTCATGCCCTTGTAGGCCTCAGCATCCTCCCGACCATAGAGGCCGAAGCCGAGGGCATAAGCGTGACCTGTGGCGGGCTCGCGGTCATGCCAGGAGGGGTGAAGGGTGGAGATGGAAACCCAGTAGGCCAGCTCATCCCACTGCACCATTGGCTCGTCCGCCGAGTCTTTCAACCGCCGCCAAAGCTGAAGAGGGGATGCTCTTTCGGCACGCCAAGCTCGCGAGCCGTCCTCTTCGTCGAAGGAGGTGGAGAGCTCGCCGCAGGAGGAGCAGAGGTCTCGCAAACTTTCCACCACTTGCTGGTGATTTCGTTCCGCGGGCTCTCCGGCGACGCGTCGGGGATGACTTCGGGCGAGATCATGTATTTGGGGATGGATTGATGTCGTTGATGTTGTTTCCCCCGCGAAGCCGGCACGACTTTTTTCATCTTTTTGGGTAGTTGTTGGCGATGGGGAGGGCTAGACCCCGCATCCTCAGGCCGCCTCTTGCTGGAAGAGGGTTTGGGGAAGGCTGCCTCATCTCGGCAGGCCGCCGCCGCCGCCTTCTCACGAGCGAGAGGGTCCGGCTATAATCCTGAGTCCGCAAATGGCGGGTTCACGGGGATTAGCCGCTCCCCTGTAAGAAAAACTTGGAAAACTTAGAAAGGTTTTGCTGGCAAATATGGCGAGCTGAGCAGCGGAGTAGACAATACCTTCGCCGGGCAGGACGATGCAGAGCGCGTCGAGGCCCATTCGCAGGAAGGCGACCTCGAAGTACTTGTGGAGGAAGTACTTGTGGAGGTCGGCATCATTGTCGGACACGGTCGGGGGGCGGTAGACCTACTCGCCCTTCTGCTGGGGGGAGTAAGGGATGTTGCCGAGATCGCCCTTGATGAAGGTGATCTTGGTCATCCAATTGTGATGCTTGTTCGCGATCTCATGAACTTTGATCAGCGAGCCCATAACGTAGGCGACACCATCCGGCATCGCCTTGTAGGAGAAAAGCTTCCTGAATACCGTCAAGTTGAACTCAATCCTCTCTCGGCGGAGGTAGCTCTCGTACGCCACCATCATGGCGATGGCATTTGAATTCAGCTGCGTGGGAACCGCGCCATAGTATTTCAGAATCTGCCAGATCTCCGGCCAGAGGGGCAGGCGCAGCCCCACCTCAAAGTACGAGATGGGGAAGGCGAGCTCGTCATTATAAAAGTGTTGATGGCCTCCCCCTGCCTCGGCAGGCGCGCCTCAAAGCTTGGCGGCACATGGTCGCCAACAAATTCAGCGAGCTCGGCCTCGCTTGTGTGTCCCTCAAAGAAGCAGTAGTCAGTGAAGTGCTGAGCGCACTTGGAGCGGCCGTCAGCATCAGGGTTGGTCTTGCCCATGCTCGCAGAAGAAGGGGTAGAGCGCAAGCAGAAAAGAGGAAAAGCATAGGAAGAGAGGGAAAAGTAAGCATTTAAGGCAGTAGTATAGGGGTTGGTGGGGGGGGGGGGGGGGCTATTTATAGAAAAATTAATCAGGGGGCCAAGCTGTCCAATCGACCCAACTCGCCATCGCAACTCGCCAACCCCTAGCTCGCCGACTTCCGGCGCGTTCCAACCATGGCTAGGTTAAATGAGAAACAATATAATTACTATTATTCAAACGCAAGCCACACATAAAAATGTTTGAAGTTATTTATTACAGCAATCTAGTGCAGGAATAAAGAAGCGGGGCACGCGGGTAGGGGGGACCACGAGGCGAGTACCGGTCGGCTCGGCAAGGGAGTCGCATTTTATCTACCCCGGCCTCGCATTCCCCGTACCCCGGACTGCCGCGCACGAAGGAACTCGTAAATCCTCCTCGAATTCCTCTGCGCCACTGAGAGGCCGTCGTCTATCTCATCCAGGAGCCGGGAAGGAGACGTAATCTCGCCAGTCTGGCCGCTTCGCACCTCGTCGGCAAGACGCACATAGTCTTGCTGCAGTGCCTCGTTGACTTCTTGCATCTCGCGTAACCCGCACAATAGTTTCTTGAAAAGCTTGACCCCCCCCTCCCGGTCAGCTCGCCTTGCTCCACTTCGGGGCCTAGGTAAGAGTCCAACGAGCTCGAGGAGGGGAGGTGGGAGTAATGGGCTGCCCACGAAGATTTCTCGACAGTGGATTGGCTCGGGGGAACTACAAAGACAGAAACATCAGTAAGAGGAGACATGCTGGAAAGTCGCCTAACAAGAATCCAGGAAAAATTTACCTGATGAGCTCCACAACTCAAAGGAGGTGCATGGAGGGACAAACCTCAGGTCCTTCCCGTGACCTGGGCCGCGCGTTCTCGGAGAGAGAAGTTCAAATCCCGGGACGGGGATGGTCTCCACACCCGCCCTCGTGGTCACAACAGCTCGCTGAGGAGAGGGGGTGCGAACCGGCGAGTTCGGCCTCTGCGAGCTCACCCCCAAGGTCCCAAAGGGAGGGGATGAGTCCCGGGGACGGTTCTCTGGAGTCATGAATCGCGAGTCCCCAAGTGTGGTCTTGGCTCACGGGGTGATGACTCGCGGCGCGGCGCCCCCCATGCCATCAAGCTGGCTATCCGGGCCATTGCAGATCTCAACAACATTCTTACCCTTTTCAGGGGCAGGCAGAGTGGAGGAGCCAGTCCCATTCTCCAAGGTGGTCCTTAGGTCGTCATAAATGGGCTCGTCCGCTTGAGGGAACTGTTTCGCCCTCTTAAGGTCGGGCTCGGTCGAGCCACACTACGGCACAGCGTTTGGGACCGCTGTCAGGGCGGCCACGCAAGAAAAAGAGGGTTGTCGAGCTCATTAAGGTGCTCTTGGATCTCCTTTGGGATCGGCATCGCTGTAGGGCTATAACAAGGGGAATGACAAGAGTCGGGCAGGCATGCAGGTGTATTTATATAGCCGCAGGTGGACCCAGCCCAAAGATTCCCTCTGGCACACTGCGCACTCGCCGAACACTTGGGGTTGGATGTTTCTTTCCGAGCTTTATCAAGCTCAAAAAGAGCGGGGATTGTGTACAACCCCGTATCCGGCGAGTAGGGTCCACAGGGACCAGACCCAGCGATGCAGATCGCTCAGAGGCCAGTTGAGCTCGGCATGGGAATCAGAAGTCCGAGCTCGGCACCCGCCAAGCCAGAGTTCGGCATTCATCGAGCTCACTCCAGGTTTCGTTGAGCTGAGATCGACTAATGATAACCGGCTAATGGAAGAGCTCGCCGTCCCAGCTCGCGCTCGCGTGAAGAGCTCGGCAACAGCAGGCGAGCCAGATTTTCAGGAGTGGCCGAGCTCCCCAGCTCTCCCAGATCTATGATGTACTTTTTACTATTTTGCCCCCGCTGGTCTGCCCATAGCCCTTCAAAATAGTGGAGTTTGGCTGTTGGCAGACCCAGCCATGGGTATTTTGGTAATTTCAGGTCAGTTTAGTTTTGTTATTGGCAGTTCAAATTTTGAAATCTATAAATAGGACCCAAGGGGTACCTCAGAAGGCATGCTTCATGCGCTCTCTTGCTCCAGTCTTCAAGTGATTTTTGAGGTTACCTTAGCTCAGCCTTTGGCTAAGGAGGGGAAGCGCTCTCAGATCTTTCGGGTGTGTGGTGGGTCCTCCCCGCCGAGCCCTTGGGTTAGTTCTCCCTTGTTTATTTGGTTATTTTGCTTGCAAGAGTGAAGTAGGTGCGCGATCACCCCTTCCCCAAGGGTGAACTCCACAGGAGACCTAATTTCGGTTTCAACAGTCGTGCATCGGATGGCCACTCGGCAATTCGTCGAGTATCGGTTTGATACTCACTGAATACTGTCCCGAACCAGTTAATTTCTGCTAAGTCCTTTTGGATGGTCTGCGGGTATCAACTTGACTCGGTTTTCGGTATAAATAAGATCTATATCGTGAATCGAAAATTGACGAGCGACTGTTCATTCGGATCTAATCCCGCGACGGTTTCTTCTTCGCGACAGAAGTGTTCCGCTCCCGTGATTTCGCCGCCGCCGCTGCTTCCGCCGACCGCCGCCCGATACCATCGGCTGTCCACCGTCCCTTCCCGCCGCCAGAAAAGTTTTCTAAGGCGTGGTGCTAGTCGTTGCCGCCTCTCCTTGAATGGATCTAGTAATCCGTGGAGACTTTGAGGGCAAGCCTCTTTCCGACCTAGATCTTGTGTGACAAAACTCTAGAGTTCTCCGTGCTCGTGTGGATACTCGTAGAGCTGTGGACACTATTCTACGCTCGAAACTCCGGCCGTTACCGTTCGTTGGAATCAATCGGAGCACCTAGGCTGAGTATCGACTCAATCCCGCTAAGGTATAAATTTATTTATTGCAAATTACTTCTTGATTAATGGTTATCACAAGATCCACAACACTCTTTTGGGTTTTCCTTGTTTCCATATTCCGCTTCGCACAAATGTTGTGTCAATTAGCAAAACCCAACATTATAGCAAAGAAGATCTTGAGGTATGTGAATGAGACAAGAGGTCATGGTTTGATGTACTCAATTGTAGATGAGTTAAAGTGTAACACCCTACTCTAATTAAAACTAATAATGGGGTGCAGATAGATATATTTGGTCTGCATATTGTATTTCTAATTAGGTTTTGAGTATAAAAACAACCTAACCCTAAACCCTCCCCATTTTTACCCGACCACTCCTCCAGATTTACCCCCTCTCCCAATTTCTTCCACAGTTGGGTTATGATGCACGCCGTTGTCCTGGAGCGAGGGTGAGGAATAACTCCTCTCTCTCTCTCTCTCTCTCTCTCTCTCTCTCTCTCTCGTGCCCTTGGGAAGGGTGGAGAGGCCCCATTCCGGTGAGCTGGCCGTCAAGGACGAGAAAATGGAGGAGAAAACCACGTACATGGATTTTGCCGGTCTGTGCAGTCGTTACCCTCTCCTTCTCCATCGCTCAATTTCTTTTGAAGTGCGTCGACGACTGGGCAGTGGCTTTACTTTTCCCCGATCGACTCAAGCCATGGGGCTTGCCCGGTTTTAGCGCTCATCTTGTCATGAGAAAGCTCAATCGGGGAAGAGGAATTCGATTAGAGACTCATATATTAGAGTGGAGGCTAGATTTGTGTAAAGGCAGCCACCACAGCCGTGCTCCGTCAATTTTCGTGCAAGTCAAAATTTCTCCGAAATGCGCGCCAAGGGTAACGTCTCTTTTTCCTCAGTCTTGAGACCGTTGTTTTTTTTGCATTGTGTGCTTACGTTTATTTTTGTGCAATGAGAGTCCCCTCACACCATTTCGATTGAGGATAGAGACTCCGTTAGGGTGCGAGATTGTGACCCCGACATAATTTTTTGCGTGAATTGCACGTAGAGTCCCTCTCCCGCTTCGCAGTGGAGAGCGGGGACTCCGCCAAAGCGTGGGATTTCGAACTTGGTGTAGATTTCTACTTCTTTTCCGCTTAGGAGGGTCACTCACATCCAATTGTACGTAGTGTGTGTTTCCCTTGGTTCATTGTGAACCTTGGGGTCGGTTATGTCCGTCCCTAACATAAATGTGCATTTAGTAATCCGAGTTGCGAGTCAGGATTTAGGCATGCTGTGTGAAGTCTACTCGTGACGGTAAGCCCTGATCGGTGATGTTTGTGATGTGCATTGCGATTAGCCTAGGGGCGTGAACGGGAATGTCTCTTGTTATTCATCGTAGGGATTTCATGAATTCGCGGGCTTCGTTCCAGAATACCCCGTTCCTCGACAGGCTCGTGTTAGGCCCGGTAGAACGACGTTCTTGTGGGCTTTCGTAGGATGGGTGAGTTCCCATCAAGTTGTAGTCGCGTCCATATACCCCTTAGTCTATGTCACGTCGTCAGTACGTTGAGAGCCTCTTTTGGCTGTGCTGAGAAACTATTATTCTTTGGGCCAGAGGCATATTTGTACCTCCCATCACGACGTTCCAAGACCGAGAGTAGTGCTTTACTCCCCGTCGTGCTCTTTTGGACAGTTGCAGACTGTTTCTCCCCACTGTTGCGCTCTTTTAGACATATGTAGACCATTTTCCTCTCAATCATGCTCTTTTGGACAGATGTCGAGCTAGTGCCTCTCTGTCATGCTCTTTCAGCAAAATGCGAAGCATGTCCCTATTATCACTATGGTTGAGTGTTGGGTACATTGGTCAAATGTACCTGATTTGAAGAAGCCTCACCCAACTCAATGATATACATCATAATGTATTTGATGTATGTTTGAGTTACTTGTGCAGGTTAAGAAATCACTGGACTGAAGCAAAAAGTTTCTAAGTCCATGTGTCGACACCCAGAGGAAAAGTGTCGACACTTAAGAAAGCTTGTGTCGACACCCAGACAAGCAGTGTCGACACTTGGAGTCATTGTGTCGACACCTGGGATGCAGAGTCGACACCAGACAGAAAGTGTCGACACTTGGAGCTGTGTCGACACTCAGTGAAGAAAAGTGCAGACAGAAAGTGTCGACACAAGGAGCTGTGTCGACACCCAGTGAAGCTGTGTCTACACCAGAAAGTGTCGACACTTGGAGCTGTGTCGACACTCAGCAAAAGTCTGCAGAGTCTCAGTATAAGTGTCGACACTCAACACAATGTGTCGACACTATGCAGAAGAGTCAGCACTTGAAGTAAGTGTCGACACTCAACACAATGTGTCGACACTCAACAGAAGAGTCAGCATTTGAAGTATGTGTCGACACCCAGAACAATGTGTCGACACACAGCTGAAGACTCAACACTGGAAGAAAGTGTCGACACATGGAGCTGTGTCGACACTTAGCAAAGAACAGAAAGAACAACAAATTATTCTAAGTACAAGTGTCGACACTATGGGAATGTGTCGACACTCAGCTGAAGTCTCAACAACAAGAAGGTGTGTCGACACAAGGAGCTGTGTCGACACTCAGCAAGATTCTACATAGAAGACTATGTGTCGACACCAAGAAGCAGTGTCGACACTTGACAGATTCAACACAAGAAGATGTGTCGACACAAAGGAGATGTGTCGACACATAGAAGAATTCAGCAAAAGCTAGAAGAACAAGTACTTGTGTCGACACTCAATTTCAGTGTCGACACATGCAGAAGAATCTGTGTCGAGACATACAAGGAGTTGTGTCGACACCTTGTAGACTTGTGTCGACACTTACACAACATGTGTCGACACTTGGACTATAAGTGTCGACACTTAAAGACAGAAAGTCTCGACACTTACAACTGTTAGAGATTTTCAAGAAGTGACTGGTTGACATGACAGCTGCCGTTCCAGCCGGTCTACAGCAACTGTCAGAGATGTCAGAAGTCAGTTATGAACCGGACCAGCCGGTTACCATGAAGAAGGCCTATAAATAGGCACCCACAGTTTACAGAAACTGTGGTTGAGAAAAGAAAATAAATTATTGTTCAAGTAATCATTAAAGTGGTATACTGAGTATCAACACAAGAAGATCTTGCAGTACAAGTGCAGATCTAAGAAGTTGGAGAGAGAGGGCTCCATCCAAGAAATCAGCCTCTGGAACTAGGCTGAGAAGAAGGATTCAGATTCAATTCTGATTCTTAAGTAGCAGAGGTCAAGGAACAACTGCAAAGGATTCAGTCTTATTCAGTTCTACTCAAGAAGCTTTGAAGAAAGCTAAGTCAGATTGGATCCAGCTGAGTTCTTCCAAGAACTCATCAAGAATCTCTCAACTCCCCTCTTATCTTTCTGAGTTGTAGAGTTATAATTTGTAATATCTTTTTAACTTGTAGGATCCTTTGGATCTGAGTGATTTGTAAGCCTATAATTATAAAGGCTGAGGGTAGGGCTTGTTTGCCTGAGTGTAGGAGATAGAGATCTCTGAGTGTAGGCCTTGTTGGCTGAGTGTAGGCCTTGGTTGACTGAGTGTAGGCCTTGATTGGCTGAGTGTAGGCTTTGGGATAAAGCTGAGTTGTAAGGCTTTGGGCCTGAGGTGTAGGAACCAATTTGGGTTCTGAGACAGTGCAGGAGTTTGGCCGAATCTAGTACACTGCTAGATAGGCGAAGGGGGAAAGTGGATGTACCCATATCTTGGGGAACCACTATAAATCACTGTGTGCTGTACTGTGCTGAAATTATTGCTGTGTATGCTGTGTTTGCTGTGATAAACTAGTTAGATTGCTGTGATATAACTGATTGCTGCCAATAAAGTTAGAAAAGGATTAGGTCAACCTATTCACCCCCCCTCTAGGTGTTTAGGTACCATATCTTTCAAGTGGTATCAGAGCCAGGTTCCTCAAAACAAGGACTAACAGTCTGAGGAGATCCTGTTTGGCAGATTCAGTGTAAGGCATTACACAGTTTCAAGAAAATCAAGAAAATCAAGAAACATGGGTTCTTATGAGAATCACAAGGAATTGGGTTCCATGAAATTACCCATATGCAGAAAGGAGATCTTTGGGATCTGGAAAGAAAGGGTAAGGCTATTTATGGAAGCCTCTGACCCTAGAATCTACATCACAGTTAAGGAAGGGCCTTATGTGCCAATGAAGATTTCAGTATTGGATGCAAACCAGAGAACTCCAAAGGATTTCTCTGAGATGACTAAGGATGAAATTGTCCTGGCCACCATGGACAAGAGGGCACAGAACATAATAGTGAGTGCCATTGATGATGCAACTTTTCAGAACTTAATTCACTGTAAAACAGCAAAAGAGATGTGGGATACTCTCATTGTCTATATGGAAGGTTCTGAAGAAGTTAGGCAAGATAGGAAGTCCTTGCTAAATCAGGAGTATGAAAGCTTTAGGCAAGGAAAGGGTGATAGCATCACTGAGTGCTATAAGAAATTTTACAGAATAGTTAATGAACTCATGTCTTATGGAAGAGAGTTCAGTAACTATGAACTAAATGACAAGTTCTTAAGGTCCCTAACCAAAGATTGGGACACCAAGATCTGTGCCATAAGAGAAATGGCTAAGTTGGGGGAAATTCCTCCCCTACACTGTTTGGCAAGTTATTGTCATATGAGATGCAGTTGACAGTAAGAAAAGAGGAGGAGAAATCAACAAGGACTGAGCACAAAGAAAGAACTGTTGCTTTCAAGACAGAAGTTTCCAGAAAGTGCAGGAATAAGTCTTTAACTCCACCTCCAGAGGTAGTTGAATCAGAGTCTGATGAGTCTGTCAGCACAAAGTCTAAGAGCAGTGAAAGTGATGAAGACTTTGCTGCTTTCACTAGACACTTTCAGAAGTTTTTGAAAAAGAAACAGTGGAGGTCAAGGCCTTCTACATCACAAGGAAAGGAAGACTCTTTTCAGAAAAAGAGGTCTTCAAAGAAAGACAAGAAAAGGACAAAATCAAGCAAGGCAACTGGTTCAAAGATTGTTTGCTATTGCTGCAATAGACAGGGTCATGTTATTGCAGATTGTCCAGAGAAGAGAAAGGAATCTGGTGACAGGAAAAAGACTCACTTCAAAGGGAAGAAAGAAAAGTCTTTTGTTGCTAAGAAGGAGAAGACTCTATCAGATATCTCTTCTTCAGAAACTGAGTCTGAGGCTGAAGCCTACATAGGGCTGTTTGCTGAAGAAGAAGAGGAAGAATTCATGCAGATCTTGGAGTCAATTTATGAACAAGAAGACAGTCATTGCCAAGGACTAATGGCTTTGACAGACAGTGCCAAAATCCTGGAGCAGCCAGGACCCAGTCAGGTACAAAGTTCAAGTTCAAGTTCAGTTTCTTGTTCTAGTTCAGATTCAGATTCTTCTTCATCAAGTGATGAGAATATATCTGAGTCTGAGGAAGATATTCATCAGCTTATAGATGAATATAAGGTACTGTTGCAAGCCTACAAGAAAAGCAAGACCCTAGCCAAAAGTCAGGCAAAGGAGATTGCTGATCTCAAGGCTGTTGCAACAGATTTTGAGAAGCAATTTGATCAAAAACTGAATGAGATAGCCAGGCTGAAACACATTACAGTGATTCAGATGGGAACTATCACTTATAAGAATGATCAAATTAAAGACTGGAGATCAATCTTCAGAAAGAGAGAGAGCTTGTTGCTAGGTTTTCAAAACCTAAATCAGTGCTACCCTTAATTGATGAATTTGTTCATCATAAAGGCAAGGCTGGGCTGGGTTTTGTTAGACCTGCAGGGACTGAGCAGTCCAAGTATAAGTCCAAGGGCAAAGCCCCAACATTCAACAAGCCTGCTGTAGTCAAGACAGCCAAGGCAGTACCTAAGCAAAGGTACAATAAATTTGAATGTTGGTGCTGTGGCAAAGTTGGCCATTTTGCAGTAGACTGTTGGCACAATGTGAGTGCCAAAGTGAGTTCCAAACTACCTGTTGGAAAGCCAGTAGGTAGGTTTGTCAAATTGCAAACTAACAATCACCAAGGACCCAAGAATACTTTGGGTTCTAAGGTTCATTAATTTGTTTTGCAGGTGAGTCCAAGTGGCCATACCCCTACATGGTACTTGGACAGTGGATGTTCCAGACATATGACTGGAACTAGGGGACTACTGAAGGACTACATTCCAATCAAAAATGGTCCAAAGTGACCTTTGGTGGTTCTGAAAAAGGAATCATCAAAGGGTTTGGTAACATTTCTTCAAACTTAGTTACCATTACTCAAGTGGCTTATGTTAAAGGGTTGAAACACAACCTAATAAGTATAAGTCAATTAAGTGATGTAGGGTATGACATCTCATTTGTTAAAAATGGTTGTCATATCAAGAGGTCAAGTGATCAAGAGATCATTTTGACAGGATATAGGAAGAGGAATGTCTACTGCCTAGACATTATGATTGAGAACAATGGTTCTCCAGTTTGTCTTGTAGCTGATGAGACAGTCTCTCATTGTGTCAAATGGCACAAGAGGCTAGCCCATCTTAACTACAAGACAATTAGCAAACTCTTTAGCAAAGAGTTAGTGAGGAATGGTCCTCAAGTTAAGTGTGTTAAAGATGGCATTTGCTCAGCTTGTCAGAAAGGGCAAGCAGACTAAATCCACCTTTAGAAGCATAGATAACAAAGATGCTGTGAGGTGTTTGTACCTCTTGCATTTGGATCTCTTTGGTCCAATGCCAGTTCACAGCTTAGGTAGGAAGGTCTATACCCTTGTAGTTGTAGATGACTACTCAAGGTTTTCCTGGGTGTTTTTCTTAAGACAGAAATCTGAAACACCTAGTGTCTTCTACAGCTTTGTCAAGCAAATTCAGAATGAACTAAATAGTACTGTGGTCAGAATTAGAAGTGACCATGGTACTGAATTTCAGTCTGATAGCATGACAAAACTGTGTGAAGACTTTGGATATTTCAAGAATTCTCTTCACCTAGAACACCTCAGCAAAATGGCATTGCTGAGAGGAAGAATAGAACCTTGATAGAGGCTGGTAGAACCCTACTAAGTGATACATCACTGCCTGAGTATTTCTGGGCTGAAGCAGTTAACACTGCATGCCATGTTATAAATATGGCTACCATCACTAAAGGGCTAAACAAGACCCCCTATGAAGTTGTGAAAGGCAGGAAACCAAACCTATCCTACTTCAGGATCTTTGGTTGCAAATGCTTCATACTTAACAATGGGAAGTCTTACTTAACTAAGTTTGCTGCCAAGTCCCAAGAGGGAATCTTTGTTGGGTACAGCAATAATAGTAAGGCTTATAGAGTCTACAACTTGACTACACAAGTTGTAGAAGAATCAGTGCATGTAGTTTTTGATGAGACAAAACTTATTAATAATGAGTTGTCTAGCAATGTATGCAGCCCCACAGGTTTGACAAAGACAATGGACAAGCTTACTATAGAAGAGGTGCCTGCTGCAAGACAGCAAGGAGAGGAGAGTAGCTGCTGTCCAGGGGGAGAACTACATGTGCCAAGTGCTGAAGAAATCCAAGGAATACAGCATGATGCAGATGCTGAAGTGGTTCAACCTGAAGTGAGGATGCCTCCAGCCCACAGGCATCTTAGAGATCATCCAGTAGAGCTGATTATTGGAGATCCAAGACAAGGAGTACAAACCAGGAGTAGAAACATGAATGCTGCAATCTATTCCAGCTTTTTGTCTCAAGTTGAACCTAAAAGATTTGAAGAAGCAATAATGGATCCACAATGGACTGAAGCAATGCAAGAAGAGCTTAATCAGTTCAAGAGGTGCAAGGTTTGGGAACTTGTTCCTAAACCTAAAGACCACAATGTAATAGGAGTTAAGTGGATCTACAAGAATAAGATGGATGAACAAGGGGTCATCATTAAGAATAAAGCTAGACTGGTTGCTAAAGGATATAGACAAGAAGAAGGTATTGATTTTGATCAAACCTTTGCTCCAGTAGCCAGACTGGAAGCCATAAGAATGTTCTTGGCCTATGCAACCTATCAAGGATTCAAGGTATACCAAATGGATGTCAAGTCAGCATTCCTAAATGGTAATTTGAAAGAAGAAGTCTATGTGGAGCAGCCTGCAGGTTTTGTTGATCCAACTCTACCTCATTATGTCTATAGACTTAGGAAAGCTTTATATGGGTTAAAGCAAGCCCCTAGGGCTTGGTATGAAACCCTATCTAGTTTCCTCATTGAGAACAAGTTTTCAAGGGGGAAAATAGATAAGACTCTATTCCTTAGGGAATCTAGAGGCAAAGTCATACTAGTCCAAATATATGTAGATGACATTATATTTGGGTCTACTGAAAGCAGCCTTTGCAAAAAGTTTGCAAAACTTATGCAAGGTCAGTTTGAAATGAGTAGTATGGGAGAGCTGAAGTTTTTCTTGGGTCTCCAAGTTAAACAGACTGAAAATGGTTTGTCCATTTATCAGTCCAAGTTCACCCTAGAACTCATAAGGAAGTATGGTATGGATTCATCCAGTACCATGAAGACTCCTATGGGGTCAAGTATGTCTCTTAGCAAGGATGATGCAGGGAAACCTGTAGATGAAACCTTGTATAGAGGGATAGTTGGCTCCCTATTATACTTGACTGCTAGTAGACCAGACATCATGTATGCTACATGTGTTTGTGCAAGGTATCAAGCCTGCCCTAAAGAGTCTCATTTGACTGCAGTCAAAAGAATATTGAGATATCTAAAGGGCACTCCCTATCTAGGCCTCTGGTACCCTAGGAATGGAGACTTTGATCTAACAGGTTATTCAGATGCAGACTTTGCAGGATGCAAAGAGGATAGAAAGAGCACTACTGGAACCTGTCAATTCCTAGGTGGGAGACTAATTTCATGGAGCAGCAAAAAGCAGACTAGTGTGGCTATCTCCACAGCTGAGTCAGAGTATGTGGCTGCAGGAAGTTGCTGTGCTCAACTTCTGTGGATTCAACATCAGCTAGAGGACTATGGATTTCAGGTAAGTAGAACTCCACTTTACTGTGATTCTACAAGTGCTATTTCAATAGCTAATAACCCTGTATCTCATAGTAGAACAAAACATATTGAGATTAAATATCACTTTCTTAGAGAACATGTAGAAAGAGAAGATATTTCACTTGAATATGTTAAAACTGATAATCAGATAGCTGACATGTTTACTAAGCCACTAGAAGAAGCTAAGTTCAATAGATTCAAAATTGAACTAGGAATGATAAACTTAGACTAAGTTTACAGAATAGAAAATTGGCTAAGTAAAAAGGTGTCGACACATAGACAAGTCTATGTCGACACAGAATAGTGGTGTCGACACTTCAGGAGAAAGGTGTCGACACATCTAGGAATATGGTGTCGACACTTCAGAATGTTAGTGTCGACACATGTCAAGTAGGTGTCGACACATCCTATGTGGTGTCGACACTTAAGTTTTACTCAGAATTTTTCTAAGTAAAGTCTCGACAATGTGTCGAGTTATGTTGTGTCGACACATAACCAAGTGTCGACACATAAAATCTGTTGACTAAACTTGTGTCGACACATATGTGTCGAGACATTATAATTCAGTGTCGACACTTATTGCCAGTGTCGACACATGTTAAGCTAGCTGTCCCGCCTGTTCATCTTCAAAATCAGAAAGGTATAAATAGGGTTTTGTCTTTGTTTGTCGACACGCTTTCAAAGTTTCGAGACCAAAACTCCTGTGTCGACACCTCTCTTTTCTCAAGACTAATTCTCCAAACCCTAATGGCTCCAAAGCTTGAGGAGAACGTTAACGAGGGCTATGAGCTAGTGCGCGGCGCGTTCGACGACGCAGATCAAGAAATCCAGTCGGTGGTAACCCTAGTCGCCAATTCTGGACTAGAATACTTGGTTTCAGAACCAACAAAGATTTGGAAGAAGGAAGTTCTTGAATTCCTTAATGGAGCTGCTGTAGATGACTCTGGATATAGAATCAAATCCAGAGTTCATGGATCTAAAGTCAAGATTTCACCAAAAAGTCTGAGGAAGGTACTCCAGCTACCTAAAACACAAGATGAAGAAGAAGTAACTGCATCCAAGACCAGGGAAGCTCTTACCTGGTGTGGACTTGATCCAAAGATGAAGATAGGATCTGTCTTTAACAGGAAAGGCATGAACAGTCAAGGAAAATTCATGTCTGAGATTGTGGGCAAGGTTATTCTCAGTAAGCCTGGAGGGCATGACAGGGTGTCTGCCTCTATGTTTGGAATTATGACTAGAATCATATTCACTCTGAAAACAGACTGGTCAATAGTGGTTTTTGACAAGATCAAGGAGAGCTTGAAGAAGCCCAATCTGGGCAGAATTATAAGTCTCTACCTAGCTGGTACAATACCAGAGGTAATGAGCAATGCTGCTGGAAGTAAGATCAACCACATGAGGAAGATGGATCAAAGGATATTTTCCAGATGGGACAGGGTGTTGTCCAAGGAAGTGGCAACCCCAGAGAAGCCAGTTACTGAGAAGGAGACTCCTCCAAGGAAGAAAAGGAAGACAGCTGCTGTGACACAGGAGTCCTCCAGCAGTTCAGGGAGTGAAGAACAAGTTGTTTTCACTCCTGATGCTCAAGAGGAAGTGGCTGCAGAGAAGACCCCTGCTGCTCAAGATGTAGCTAAGATCCAGGGGGAGCTGCTTCAAGCTAGCCCCATCTATAGGGATCCCAGCCAGGGGGAGCTTCCAGTAGTAGAAGAACCCTCTACTCTGGACAGTGAGCAAGCCACTAACATCATCCAAGAGGTACCCATTGATCTAAATACATTGAATTTTTCTATAGTAGATTCTGATTTGTCTGATGTACATCAGCAAACTCAGCTAGACAGTCAAGAACCAGATGTTGTTATCCAAGACACATCTGTTGTACTAGAAGTGGTTCCTGATCCTATGGTTGAAGAACCAAGAACATCTCCAGCTTCTTCACCACCTGAATATACAATGGAAGATTTGTTTCTTAATCTTGATCAAGAAGATTTTGATATGGACAAGGATGCTGCTGCTGAAAATAAGAGTGCTGCTACTGAGGGGGAGCACATGGAAGTTCTGGAAGAGCCTATTAGGCTGGAAACTGAGCAAGCACCTGATGTGCAAACTGAGAAGCCTCAAAGCCCTAAGGAAAGGGTTGAAATAGCCAGCACTTCAGAATCTGAAGAAGATGAGGCTGCAAAGGCTAAGAAGAAGAAACTCTATGTCTTCAAGAGGAGAAGTCAGAGTTATAAGAAAGCCTTGCAATCCATTGCCCCACAGCCTATAGTTCAACAAGCTCCAACTGTTGACTATAGTGCTTTACTGATTGCACTGCAGATAAAAATGGATGAACAAAGGAAAGCCATAGAGGCTTATGTTGATGCAGGGCACAGATCATTACAGTTTGATCTTGCTCAAGATATAAAGTCAATAAGGTTTGAGATGAACCAGAATAAGAAAGAGATGACAGACTGCTTCCACAAGGGTGGCAATGCAGTAGTCTATCTAGCAACACATCAGGAGAAGATCAAAGCACAGGTAGATGATATAGCATTGAAGCAAGGGTATGTACTGGAAAATCAGTTAAGGATGAATGACAACTTGACTGCTTCACACAATGCTATAGTCACAGAATTGAAGAATAAGACTGCTGAACCTTCTACATCTGCTGCTGCAGTTAAGGCTGACCTTGATAAAATATTTCAAGCTGAGATTACTGCTGTCAAAACTGCAATTAAAGATTCCCAAAAAGTCATCTCTGAACAACTTACAAAGCTGAAACCATTCTTTAAAGAGGGAATCAGGTATTTGGACAGTCAGATAAGGTTTCAAAAGGATGATGTCAGAGACCATATGGCCAGAGAAGTCATAAAGGGGGAGAGAGTATTAGTCAAAGCTAGCTCTGACCATGCCAAATGGATATCTAACTCCATCAGAGCTACACTGGGCTATCCTCCACTCTGTGATGATGATAATGTTGCTGAATCAGAGATTCAAAATGCATATCTTGGAGGTGAGCAACCAGAGGTAGCTCAAGTGATTTATCCACCTCCAGATTTTGACATGGTTCAAGCAGATGTCCAGACAATGTATAGCCCAACTGAAGGGAAGCCTAATGTTATTCTGGATAAAGTGGTTCAGCCTATTTCTGCAGCTATGCAAGAGGCATTAGAGAAAGAAGAAGAGGCAAGGTTGTCAAAGAAGAGGTTTAGGGAACAAGCAGAACAAAGGCCAGATTTTGAACAATGGAGCCCTACCTCTAGAAATATAATTTTAACTGCCTGGAAAGCTGCCAAGAACAATGCTCATGAAAGGAACAAGTGGTTCTCTGAAGCAGAATGGAGGAAACATGAGATCAGACAAGAGGCCATTGTTCAATATAGAAGAAAGGCAAAGATGGGAAAGCTACCTCCTACTGCAGTGGAGCCTAGCAAGTACTTCCCCAAGCCATATCATTATTTTGAGAGGCAGAAAATCAAAGCAGAAGAGCTGAAGAAGAAGGACTTAAAAGGCAAGAAGCCTGCTGATGCTGCAACTGCTGAAGCCACTGTCAAAGCTCAAGTCCAATCAGGCAAAGGCATTGTTATCAAAGAACCAGACCAGAAATAGATTAGGAATTGACTTGAAGATTGTTGTAATCTTTTGAATGAAATACATTTTTGTAAACTATTGAAGATGTATTAGAAAAATGTTAGAACAATAAATGATAAATCTATTTCATGATTGTTCTGAGAATTTGTCTATTTCTTGTTTGTTCTGAAATGTTGAATGTGTATACATGTGTGAAATATTACATGTTTATGTTTACCCTGTTGTTTATAACTGCTTTACATCATTCTGTAATTTTTAATTATGAATGGTGTATATCATTGACTAAGGGTTATGACTTCTCCAAATAGGGGGAGATTGTTGGGTACATTGGTCAAATGTACCTGATTTGAAGAAGCCTCACCCAACTCAATGATATACATCATAATGTATTTGATGTATGTTTGAGTTACTTGTGCATGTTAAGAAATCACTGGACTGAAGCAAAAAGTTTCTAAGTCCATGTGTCGACACCCAGAGGAAAAGTGTCGACACTTAAGAAAGCTTGTGTCGACACCCAGACAAGCAGTGTCGACACTTGGAGTCATTGTGTCGACACCTGGGATGCAGAGTCAACACCAGACAGAAAGTGTCGACACTTGGAGCTGTGTCGACACTCAGTGAAGAAAAGTGCAGACAGAAAGTGTCGACACAAGGAGCTGTGTCGACACCCAGTGAAGCTGTGTCTACACCAGAAAGTGTCGACACTTGGAGCTGTGTCGACACTCAGCAAAAGTCTGCAGAGTCTAAGTACAAGTGTCGACACTCAACACAATGTGTCGACACTATGCAGAAGAGTCAGCACTTGAAGTAAGTGTCGACACTCAACACAATGTGTCGACACTCAACAGAAGAGTCAGCATTTGAAGTATGTGTCGACACCTAGAACAATGTGTCGACACACAGCTGAAGACTCAACACTGGAAGAAAGTGTCGACACATGGAGCTGTGTCGACACTTAGCAAAGAACAGAAAGAACAACAAATTATTCTAAGTACAAGTGCCGACACTATGGGAATGTGTCGACACTCAGCTGAAGTCTCAACAACAAGAAGGTGTGTCGACACAAGGAGCTGTGTCGACACTCAGCAAGATTCTACATAGAAGACTATGTGTCGACACCAAGAAGCAGTGTCGACACTTGACAGATTCAACACAAGAAGATGTGTCGACACAAAGGAGATGTGTCGACACATAGAAGAATTCAGCAAAAGCTAGAAGAACAAGTACTTGTGTCGACACTCAATTTCAGTGTCGACACATGCAGAAGAATCTGTGTCGAGACATACAAGGAGTTGTGTCGACACCTTGTAGACTTGCGTCGACACTTACACAACATGTGTCGACACTTGGACTATAAGTGTCGACACTTAAAGACAGAAAGTCTCTACACTTATAAACTGTTAGAGATTTTCAAGAAGTGACTGGTTGACATGACAGCTGCCGTTCCAGCCGGTCTACAGCAACTGTCAGAGATGTCAGAAGTCAGTTATGAACCGGACCAGCCGGTTACCATGAAGAAGGCCTATAAATAGGCACCCACAGTTTACAGAAACTGTGGTTGAGAAAAGAAAATAAATTATTGTTCAAGTAATCATTAAAGTGGTATACTGAGTATCAACACAAGAAGATCTTACAGTCCAAGTGCAGATCTAAGAAGTTGGAGAGAGAGGGCTCCATCCAAGAAATCAGCCTCTAGAACTAGGCTGAGAAGAAGGATTCAGATTCAATTCTGATTCTTAAGTAGCAGAGGTCAAGGAACAACTGCAGAGGATTCAGTCTTATTCAGTTCTACTCAAGAAGCTTTGAAGAAAGCTAAGTCAGATTGGATCCAGCTGAGTTCTTCCAAGAACTCATCAAGAATCTCTCAACTCCCCTCTTATCTTTCTGAGTTGTAGAGTTATAATTTGTAATATCTTTTTAACTTGTAGGATCCTTTGGATCTGAGTGATTTGTAAGCCTATAATTATAAAGGCTGAGGGTAGGGCTTGTTTGCTTGAGTGTAGGAGATAGAGATCTCTGAGTGTAGGCCTTGTTGGCTGAGTGTAGGCCTTGGTTGGCTGAGTGTAGGCCTTGATTGGCTGAGTGTAGGCTTTGGGATAAAGCTGAGTTGTAAGGCTTTGGGCCTGAGGTGTAGGAACCAATTTGGGTTCTGAGACAGTGTAGGAGTTTGGCCGAATCTAGTACACTGCTAGATAGGCGAAGGGGGAAAGTGGATGTACCCATATCTTGGGGAACCACTATAAATCACTGTGTGCTGTACTGTGCTGAAATTGTTGCTGTGTATGCTGTGTTTGCTGTGATAAACTAGTTAGATTGCTGTGATATAACTGATTGCTGACAATAAAGTTAGAAAAGGATTAGGTAACCTATTCACCCCCCCCTCTAGGTGTTTAAGTACCATATCTTTCATTGAGTGCGAAAGGCGATAACACCCCTCTCATCGCGGGTACTCGAATTAGAATGTTCCAGAGTTTAGGTTGTACGACTTTGAATGTCGACGACGTGTGCGTGATAATATGACTACGGGGACCCCTTTGTGTGCCCCTGTATTTTAGGTAGGTCTCGGGAACGAGTATAATAAAATCGTGCCATGAGAACATGATCTGTGTGGTCATGCATACCACCATCTGTGATGTTTGTGCTTATGTTTGATATTGATTGGCCTGTTATAGTTGCACCTTCCTCTTTATAATAGGGAAGAAGTACCATCGCCCGGGAATGGGTGAGGTAGTTACACTGTTGTGGTCAGCATTAGCTGACCTCTATTTTTGTTTTTGTCACGTTTTTGTGGATTGTCCAGGTATAGGTTCTTGCAAGCTGAGCGGGAAATAGCGGGCAAGAAGCCCCATGTTGCGCCGACCCTCGAAGGCCAAAGTTGTGTGTAGCACTTATGTGTTGCCGGCCTGCGTGCCGATGTGTGTATTCTCTTATAGCGTGCAAAATGTTTATTTTGGAAAGCCTTAAGGCTGGCACCTCGTGTTATGGTGCGATTCATTCCTTGTAGATATGGACATTTGGGCCCCTTTGTTTTGGACTTTTCTTAGCTTCCGTTGTAGGTTTATTTTCTGATTGGTTTGTATAGTTTCATGTATCAATTAATATGATTTTAGATTTGTGGATTTTGTATGTCGTGGGGCCCCGGCCGGACCCATGCTATAAACTATTTGCAGGTTAGGGATGTTACATAAAGCTGGTCGGATACTCTGACAGTGACTATGGTGGAGATGTGAATTACCAAAAGAACACTTTTGGGTACGCTTTTCATGTGGGAACAACTGTATTCTCATGGAGCTCAAAGAAGCATGCAACGATTGCACTGTCTACCCGTGAAGCTGAATACATTGCAGCAGCTGCCTACACTTGTTAGTCTATTTGGTTGAGGAATCTCCTATATGAGTTACATCATCCACAGAAGGGTTCTGTGACTGTGTAGACAACATGTTTGTGATTCAATTGGAGAAGAATCATGTGCTGCATGAGTGCAACAAACATATAGAGACAAAGTATCATTTTCTTCGCGAGCAGGTGCAATAGAGAGTGGTGGAGTTAGTTTACTGCCCCACATGAGAGCAAATGACTGATATCTTCCTGAAAGCATTGAAGACTGAGATGTTTCTGAAGTGTCCGTAACAACAAACTCGACATGTACTATCGTATTTGAGAGAGAGATTGTTGGCAAAATTTGATGTTGACCGAAGTCAACAACGTGATTTAAATATATTGAGATGAGAGTTAGTTGACTTGGTCAAGTGAAAGGAGTAATAAAATAATATATTATATAATGAAAGGTGAACAAATTAATGACGTTAAAATAGAAGTAAAAGCTTGGCAGTGATTGACGTGAAATGACATTGATGGGCGCAACAAACATATAGATACTGTGTATGTTGACATTGAATGCTATGTATACCGGAGAAGCTGAATACATTGTAGCAGTTGTCTGCGCCTGTCAGGCTATTTGGTTGAGGAATGTCCTGCTGGAGTTACATCATTCATAGAAGGGTCATGTAACTGTGTATGTTGACAACATGTCTGCTATTCAGTTGAAGAAGAATCCTGTGCTGCATGAGCGCAACAAAAATATAGAGGCGAAATACCATTTTCTTCGTGAGCAGGTGCAACAGAGAGTGTTGGAATTAGTTTACTTCCCCATAGGAGAACAAATGACTAATATCTTCACGAAAACATTGAAGATAAAGATATTTCTAAAGTGTAAGAGCAAACTTGACATGTGCTGCCGTATTTGAGGGGGAGATTGTTGGCGAAATTTGATGTTTACCGAAGTCAACAGTGTGATTTAAATATATTGAGATAAGAGTTATTTGACTTGATCAAATAAAAGGAGTAATAAAATAAGGGCATTTATATTGGCAGTCCAGCTTTGGCTATTGGCAGCCCGATAAAATAATAAAAAACATAAATAATATGGCCGGTAATAGCAGCCCAAAACGCGAAAAACGCGTCTTTTGAAAAAAGTCTATTATATGACTTTTTTAGAAAAAGTATTCAACATGAAAGTTGTAGATTTTGACGAGATCTACAACTTTTATGTTGAACACCTTTTCTAAAAATGTCATATAGCAGAGCTATTTTCAAAAGGCGCGGAATCCGGGCGGAATTATGCAAGTTCCCCCCGAATTCCGCTCCTTTTGAAAATAGGCCTAGTATATTATATTTTTAGAAAAAGTGTTCAACATAAAAGTTTTAGATCTCGTCGAGATCTACAACTTTCATGTTGAACACTTTTCCTAAAAATGTATTTTAAAATTTTAATTTTTGGGTTGACAATATCCATTGGCCTGCCAATAGCCATTTTTTGTGCTGCTAATATCTTTGAGCTGTCAATAGCTATATAAGTGCTGCCAATATAAACGCCCTAAAATAATATATTATATAATGTAAAGGCGGCAAAATTAATAGCGTTAAAATAGAAGTAAAAAATGGCTGTGAATGACGTGAAATGACATTAATGTATAGACGATTGTTATTAACACTACATTTTTGGATATTCGCACTATATTTACTCCTAATTTTTCGCGCCTTTTGAAAATACTCCTTGTACATGTATTTTTAGGAAAAGTGTTCAACACGAAAGTTGTAGATCTCGTCGAGATCTATAACTTTCGTGTTGAACACTTTTCCTAAAAATACATGTATAAGACGTATTTTTAAAAGGCGCAAAATCTGAGCGTATTTCCTAATGTACGTCTTGTACATGCATTTTTAGGAAAAGTGTTCAACACGAAAGTTGTAGATCTACAACTTTCGTGTTAAATACTTTTCCTAAAAATGCATGTACAAGTAGTAATTTCAAAAGCCGCGAAAAATTAGGAGTAAACGTAGTGCGAATATCCAAAAATGTATTGCTAATAACAGTCGCCTTCTTTTAAATTGACATGAATAGAAGGTGGTATTTTTATGCATGTTGAAGCCTTGCAAAGAAACACGCGAGAAGCAAAAGCGACAAAGGTTTTCTGTAGCCGCAGGTTTCCTGCGAACAAAAAAAGCAGCAGTTTTACGAAGTCTTGCAGACTAGTCTCGTAGGATTGCGAACTGCAAGCTTGACAGAACAATTTTGCCGATAACAAGCTTCGGACGACCAGCTTCAAACACAGCGCGTTGCAGTCATGATTGAACTTGTTTGCGAGATTTAGTGTGCGCATGTGTTGAGTTGTAACGCATAGTGAAGTTGTATTGTAACTATTTTGTAATCTTTTGTTATAATAGAGAAATTGTTTGCTCATCTCTTAAGTTGTTATGCTTATTGATACACTTCAACATATGATAAGCACTTCTTTATATAATATATGGTAGTGATATTATATATCTTTCACTACTATATAAGAAAATTTGTCTTTGGTGCAACATTCAAAAATGACAAGTATACACTCATTTTTAAATTTTAATGACTTGATATATATTACAATCTATTTAAAAAGAATATATAATGTCTATTCAAGTAATTACACTATCTCCAAATTTATAATAAAGATAAAAATCAATTAAAATTCAAAAAACTTTTTAATAGAGCTACTACACCTACTATGATAGGCTATCATTAAAGCAACTCCAACCCGGAGCTAAATCATCAAAAATGGAGTAGGCTGCACTCCAATCCTTCGTCATTTCCGCCTCTATATTTACAGTGGACTGCATTTCCTCTTTCTCCTCCTCTAAATTTAGAGGAGGAAGAGTGCATGGCTGCAATTTTTTTTATTATTTTTTTTGTTTTAAATTCTTTAATCAGTTAGTTTAAGAAACTTTCAAAATAATTTACAATCCTTATAGTCATTAAAATAATTTTTCAATTATAACATATAATATATCAATAGAATCGTCGTTTCGGGACCTACAAAACGAGACTTGTACAACCCCGTGTCTGGCAAGTGAGCTCGCCAAGAACCATACCGGGCAGTTCAGATCGACCAAGCAACAGGCAAGCCCGGCAAAGGACTCTGAGGATCGTGGGTGAGCTCGGCAAGGAGAAGCCGAACCCGAGCTCGGCATTCGTCGACCGCGAGCTCGGCATTCGCCGACCGCGAGCTCGGCATTCGCGAGCTAAGCCAGGATTCGTCGAGTCGAGGTCGGCTAATGGAAGCCGACTGATGGGCGAGCTCGCCATCCCAAATCACGCTTGCGCAAAGGAGCTCGGCAACAGCAGGCGAGCAGGATCTGCCGAGGTGGCCAGGCTCCCTAGCTCGCCCAGATACAAGGGGTACTTTTTACTGTTTTGCCCCCGCTGGTCTGCCTATAGCCCTTCAAAATAGCGGAGTTTGGCTGTTGGCAGACCCAGCCAAGGGTTTTTTGGTAACTTCAGGTCAGTTCCTTTTGTTATCGACAGTCCAGATTCTAAAAAACTATAAATAGGACCCAAGGGGTACCCCAGAAGGCATGCTTCCTGTGCTCTCCTGCTCCAGTTTTCAAGTGCTTTCTGAGGGTACCTTAGCTCGGCCTCTGGCTAAGGAGGGGAAGCGCTCTCAGATCTTCCGGGTGTGTGGTGGGTCCTCCCCGTCGAGCCCTTGGGTCGGTTCCTCGTGTTTCTTCTGTTGTTTTGCTTGCAGGAGCGAAGTAGGTGCGCGGCCACCCCTTCCCCGAGGGCGAACTCCACAGGAGACCGAGATCTCGGTTTCAACATTTTGGTGCGGTGAGCGTGGACCGTGGTCAGTGCAGAAAAGATTCAGCGAGCCCGATGACAGGAGGACAAGGATCTGACAGGCCGGACTCGCCGCCCCCCCCCCCTCTCACCACAGTGAGGATGTTCGAGGATTTCAGGAGTGAGGTGTTGAACCTCATCAAGTTCGCACTCGGCACGCGGGCCGAGTGCTCGACTCCAGTGTACAACCTCGTGTCCGGCGAGCAAGGTCACCAGGGTAAAGGCAGATCGGGCTGAGGACAATAGGAGAGCTCGACAGTAAAGGGGGCGAGCCCGAGCTCGGCATCTGTCGACCAGAGATCGACGATCGGCGACCCCGAGCTCGGCATTCGCCGAGCGACACACAACTCGCACCCTCGCAGTGGAGCTCGGCAACAGCAGGCGAGCAGAACATGCCGAGGTGACCAAAGCCCCCCAGCTCGCCTGGATGGTTGAGGTACTTTTTACTGTTTTACCCCCGCTGGTCTGCCCATAGCCCTTCAAAACAGCAGAGTTTGGCTGTTAGCAGACCCAACCAAGGGTTTTCTGGTAATTTCGGGTCAGTTCTTTTGGTTATTGGCAGTCCGGATTTCAAAAGCTATAAATAGGACCCAAGGGGTACCCCAGAAAGCAGGTTCTTCCATGCGCTCTCCTGCCCCATTCTTCGAGTGCTTTCTGAGGGTACCTTAGCTCGGCTTCTGGCTAAGGAGGGGAAGCACTCTGAGATCTTTCGGGTTTGTGGTGGGACCTCCCTGCCGAGCCCTTGGGTCTGTTTCACCTTGCCTTCTTTGTTTTTTTTCTTGCAGGAGTGAAGTAGGAGTGAGACCGCCCCTTCCCCGAGGGTCGAACTCCATAGGAGACCGGATTCCGGTTTCAACATTTTGGTGCGGTGAGCGTGGAGCGTGGTCAGCGCAGAAAAGCTTCGGAGAGCTCAATGACGGGAGGACAAGGATCTGACAGGCAGAACTCGCCGCCCCCCCCCCCCCCCCCGCCTCTTGCAACGGTGGGGATGTTGGAAGACTTCAGGAACGAGGTGCTGGGCCTCGTCAAGTTCGCACTCGGCGCGCGTGCCGAGTGCTCGACTCCGGCAGCCCAGATCGCGGCTGCCCCCTCTTTGGGCGAGGACGCTCCCGGCCGGCGAGCTGGGAAGGAAGTGGCCGAGGAAGGCCGAGGATGCGAGCTCCCAGGGCGCGAGCTCTTCCCCGGCTTGGCAGGCCGAGGTCGGTTCGGCGAGCTGGGCTCACGAGACTCGCCAACTCGCCCAGTGGGGGGAGGCTGTCCTTTCAGCGAGCTGGACTCCTCAGCTCCAGTCCCAGATGGGTTCAGGGAACCAGAGATGTCTTACTATACCGGGAAGGGAGACCCAGTCCAGCATGTCCAATGGTTCGAGGATGTGGTCTCCATCCGTCAGATGTCGGACGGATTCAAATGCCGACTCTTCGCTATCACGCTCCGGGAGAAGGCAAGGGAATGGTTCCACCAGCTCCCGGCCAGCTCCATCTACTGCTTTGAGGACCTGCGCCGGGGGTTCATGTTGAGATTCACCACCTCGAAGAGGAGGAAGATGGAGTCCGAGTCTTTATTTCACATAAAGCAGGGGGTGAACGAGACATTGGGGAGCTATGTGGACCGATTCCAGGAGGAAGTTACTCAAGTCCAGGAGATGTCGGGCCATAGCCTGATGATGGCCTTTACCCTGGGCCTGCAACAGGGTTTCTTCCGAATGGAGCTGAAGAGAGTTCCCCCCCCTCTCCTACGAGGAGCTGATGGAGAGGGCGGCAAGGGAAGTCAACGGGGAGGCGTTGAACCCGGAATTTGCGAGGAAGCTGGCCAGGTGGGCAACCGAGGAGGAAAAGGAGTCGAAGGGAGGAAGAGGACAGGAGGATAGGAGAGGAGACCCCAGGCAGAGGGAGCAGAGGCAGCTCCAGGGGCAGCAACAGCCGAGGTGGGGGCGTCAAGAGCCCGACCGACGGCTAGGATGGAGACCCAAGTGGCAGGGGCAGGGGCCGCAGAGAGGGTATTACGGAAGGCATCACTACCAGGGGAAGCAAGACCAGTTCCACCCCCGGGCTGGAGGCAGGGCCAGAGGTCCCGGCTCCCCGATCAAGAAGAGGCCATGGCCATAGCCCTGGGAGCAAGGAGGGGGGCGTGGAAGAGGATAAGAAGAGAGGTCAGGGTGGAGCTGCCCTATTGCGACTTCCATCAGGAAGAGGGGCATGCCACGGCCACCTGTCCGGAGTTCCTCGAGATGAGGGGGAATAGGGAGCAGCAGCAGCAGCAGGGGCGGCGGGAAGTGAGGATTGAGGAGGTCCTGCCTCGGGCGGAGGAGGATCGTTGCGAAGACCGGGTGGATGTGGGGACCCGGGGAGGGATCAGAGTGATCCACGGGGGAGTGGGGATCGAGGCTTCCCGCAAGGCAAGTCTCCACACCATGTACCGGCGGAGCGTCGCCTCAACGTCCCAAACCTCACCCCCGGAGGAGAGGATCACCTTCTCCAGGAGTGATATGCCGGACCACGAGGATCCGTTCTGTGATGCGCTAGTCATCAAGGCGGCCATCGAGAATTTCACCGTCTCTCGGATCCTCGTGGACAACGGGAGTTCCGTCAACGTCATCTTCAAAAAGGCATTCGACGCGATGAGGGTGGAGGCAAAGAGGGTGCTGGCCTCAGATGGCCCCTTGTTCGGGTTTTCAGGAGAAAGGAAGGAAGTAGAGGGAGGAGTTGGCCTCCATGTCACCTTGGGGGGGCAGTCCCGAAACTGCAAGTTCGTCATTGTGGACGACCCCAGCAGCTACATCGCCATCTTCGGGAGGCCCCTGATCAGCGCCTTCTGCTGCGTCCCCTCATCTTTCCATCAGTGCTTGAAGTTCAACGCTGAGGGGGTCCAGGTCAGGGTTAGGGGGGACCCAAAGGTGGCGCGGGAGTGTTATGTCACTGCGGTGAACACCATCTCCTGGCAGGAGGGAGCCGAGGAGATGGGGCGAAGGATGGAGGAGGTCGAGCAGGAAGCAGGAGGGGAGGAGCTGGGAGTGAAGGACTGCACAGAGAAGGCGGCAGGAGGAGATCTGGAGGAGGTGGCCGAAGTGAGGGCCGTGGGAGGAGAGATGGAGGTAGAGGTCCCCGTTCCGGAGGAAGGGGATGCCGAGGGATGGGGGGAGCAATCCAGGCTGGAGGCAGCAGAGGAAGTGGTGGAGCTGGAGGTGCTCACCCGAGGAGGAAGGATGGAGAAGATCCGCGTCAGCGGGGGGCTGACCCCGGAGGACCAAGGCAGGATGCTGGAATGCATCCAGAAGAACGTGGACATCTTCGCTTGGAACGCCGCGGAGATGCCTGGGGTTAATGCGGATGTGGCCTGCCACCGCCTCAACCTGGACCCGGGAACACGCCCCGTTTAGCAGAAGAAGAGGTCCACCACGGACAAGCTGGCGGAGCCCATCAGGGAGGAGGTGGCGAAACTCCTCCAGGCCGGCTTCGTGTCTGAGATTCAGTACCCCGGCTGGGTCTCCAACGTGGTTATGGTAAAAAAAGGAGACGGCCGGTGGAGGATGTGTATCGACTTTTCCTTACTTAATAAAGCTTGTCCTAAGGACTGTTATCCTTTGCCTCGAATCGACGCGCTGGTTGACTCAGCCGTCAGTTTTTCTAAAATGAGTTTTCTAGATGCTTTTTCAGGTTATCATCAGATCAGGATGCACCCCCCAGATATCAAGGATGTCTCGTTCATCACAGGGGATGGATGCTACTGCTACAGGATGATGCCCTTCGGGCTGAAGAATGCCGGGGCAACCTATCAGAAAATGATGGATAGGGTCTTTAAGGAGCAAAGGGGGAGGAATTTAGAGGTGTATGTAGATGACCTCATGATCAAAAGCCGGGATGTGGACTCCCACCTCCGGGACCTGGAGGAGACCTTCGCCACCCTGGGCAAGTACAAGATGCGATTGAATCCCCTAAAATGTGTCTTTGGGGCCAACAGGGGAAAGTTTTTGGGGCACCTCCTCACCCCCGCAGGGGTCGAGCCAAATCCAGATAAGGTCAAGGCTATCTTGGAGCTGGGGTCCCCGCAGAATGCAAAGGAGGTCCAACGGCTGACGGGAAAGCTAGCAGGGCTGAGTCGCTTCCTTTCACGGGCAGGGGAGAAGTGCTCCCCCTTCTTCAAAACGCTAAGGGGTGGTCAGAGGTTTGAATGGATCAGGGAGTGTGAGGAGGCGTTCCAGGCCCTCAAAGTGCAGTTGACACAGGCCCCGCTGCTCCAAGGACCGAAGGAAGGGGAGAACCTGTTTTTATATCTCGGGGTCGGGGCGGAGGCCTTGAGCTCCGTCTTGGTTCGTGAAGAGGGAAAGAGGCAGCTCCCTATTTATTACGTGAGCCGAGTCCTGAGGAAGGCCGAGCTCAGGTATCCGATTTTGGAGAAGCTGGCTTTTGCCCTAATCATCTCGGCCAGGAGGCTGCGACCTTACTTCCAAGCACACTCCATCCGGGTGGTGACCGACCATCCCCTCCGCAACATCTTCGAGGGGGTGGAGCATTCAGGCAGGTTGGCTAAGTGGTCGGTGGAGCTGAGCGAGTTCGACATCTCCTTCTTTCCGCGGATCTCAATCAAAGCTCAGGCGATGGCCGACTTCCTGGTCGACTACGTGGTTGAAGTGGCGGAGGAAGAGCTCACCCGCCCGACCCCTTGGAAGGTGAGGGTGGATGGTGCCTCGGGAAGACATTCCCTAGGAGTAGGGGTGATCCTGGAGAGCCCTCAGGGGACTCATATTGAGCAAACGGTGGTGGTGCACTTCCCCATTACCAACAACCAGGCCGAGTACGAGGCCGTGATAGCGGGGCTGCGCCTGGCCAGGGAGCTGGGGTATCAGATGTGGAGGTCCTTACTGACTCCATGGTAGTGGCTTCTCAGATTAACGGGGAGTTCGAGGTGAGGCAGCCCACCCTGCGATCGTACTTGGCCAAGGTGAAGGGGGTCATTGGCACTTTTCAAACCTTCTCCATCCGACACGTGCCAAGGGAAGAGAATGAACAAGCAGATCAGCTAGCGAAGCATGGTCCCCAGGTGGGGGGTACCATCACCGACCTGTTCCGCCCCTCCATCGAGGAAGGAGAGCTCATGGAAATCGATCAACAAGCTTTATGGATGGATCCAGTGGCGGTTTTCCTCTCCACAGGAGAATATCCGGAGGGGGTAGATAAGAAGAAACTGAGGCACAAGTCAGCATATTACCTCCTCCAGGACGGGCAGCTATACAGGAAGACCCTCTCGGGGATGCTAGCCCGCTGCGTGACCGAGGGAGAAGCGCGAAGGATCTTGGAGGAAGTCCACTCCGGGGAATGTGGGAGTCACTCCGGGAGTCGGACCCTGGAAGGGAGGATAGTCAAGCAAGGGTATTTCTGGCCCACCCTGGGCCGAGACGCCGCTGAGTTCGCAAGAAGATGTCATAAGTGCCAGTTGTTTGCCCCTCTCCAGCTACAACCGGCCCAGCGACTCAGAGGTATCACGACCCCATGGCCCTTCGCAATTTGGGGAATGGATTTGGTTGGGCCGTTCCCCCAAGCCAGCGGCCAGAGAAGGTTCCTCCTAGTGATGATTGACTACTTCTCAAAGTGTATGGAGGTGAAGGCGTTGGCCAAGGTGACCTCCCAGGTGATCAGGAATTTTGTTTGGGGGGAGATCATCTGTCGCCATGGGCTGCCCCAGGCCATCGTCACGGACAACGGGCCCCAGTTCGCCAGTGCCGAGTTCACCAGCTTCTGCGAGCAGCTTGGAATCGATCGCAGGTTCGCCTCGGTCCATCACCCCAGGAGTAACGGGCAGGTGGATGCCGCAAAAAAGATCATCGTCAACCTCCTCAAGAAAAAGGTGGAGAATTTGAAAGGGAGCTGGGTGGAGCAGCTTCCTGCGGTTCTTTGCGCCCTAAGGACTACCCCCAACACAGCTACGGGAGAGACCTTCTTCAAACTCTCCCACGGGTGCGAGGCAGTGCTCCCCATAGAATTCGAAGTCCAAACACCGCGAGTCGTGGCAGCAAAAGAAGGCCGTGAGGAATGGCAAGCAGAGAATGAGGAGGAACTGAGGCTCTCCCTTGACATGGTGGAAGAGGTGAGAGACCTTTTCGCTATCCGGCAGGAGGAGGTGAAAAGAAGAATGGTCAAGTACTTTGACAAGCATGTTAGGGTCAAGCAGTTCGTGGAAGGGGACTTGGTGCTGAAGAAAGTAGATGCAACAGGGAGGTCAGCATCCGTAGGGAAGCTCAATCCCAGCTGGGAGGGACCATTCATTGTAAAGGTAGCCTTGGGGTCAGGGGCTATCGACTCCAAAATGTAGAGGGCGAGACCCTGAGTCTCACCTGGAGTGGTGACGACCTAAAACGATTTTTCCCCTAAAGCATGTAAGCAACACTTTGATTATAATACATTCCTTCAACTCTCTGATATTATCGTAACTAGCATGCATAGTGGAATGTAATGTATTTTGGACCCAGAGCAGATCCCGCTGCCAGGCTCTCACCTAGCTGGCAGGGCTGGAAGTCACTCGGTGTCATCCTTGGCCTCGAGCAGATCCCGCTGTCAGGCTGTCACCTAGCTGACAGGGCTGGAAGTCACTCGATGGTATTAGTAGTGGACCCCGAGCAGATCCCGCTGCCAGGCTCTCACCTAGCTGGCAGGGCTGGAAGTCACTCTGTGTCATCCTTGGCCTCGAGCAGATCCCGCTGTCAGGCTCTCACCTAGCTGACAGGGTTGGAAGTCACTCGATGGTATTAGTAGTGGACCCCGAGCAGATCCCGCTGTCAGGCTCTCACCTAGCTGGCAGGGCTGGAAGTCACTCGATGTCATCCTTGGACTCGAGCAGATCCCGCTGTCAGGCTCTCACCTAGCTGACAGGGCTGGAAGTCACTCGATGGTATTAGTAGTGGACCCCGAGCAGATCCCGCTGCCAGGCTCTCACCTAGCTGGCAGGGCTGGAAGTCACTCGGTGACATCCTTGGCCTCGAGCAGATCCCACTGTCAGGCTCTCACCTAGCTGACAGGGCTGGAAGTCACTCGATGGTATTAGTAGCGGACCCCGAGCAGATCCCGCTGCCAGGCTCTCACCTAGCTGGCAGGGATGGAAGTCACTCGGTGTCATCCTTGGCCTCGAGCAGATATCGCTGTCAGGCTCTCACCTAGCTGACAGGGCTGGAAGTCACTCGATGGTATTAGTAGCGGACCCCGAGTAGATCCCGCTGCCAGGCTATCACCTAGCTGGCAGGGCTGGAAGTCACTCGGTGTCATCCTTGGCCTCGAGCAGATCCCGCTGTCAGGCTCTCACCTAGCTGACAGGGCTGGAAGTCACTCGATGGTATTAGTAGTGGACCCCGAGAAGATCCCGCTGCCAGGCTCTCACCGAGCTGGCAGGGCTGGAAGTCACTCGGTGCCATCCTTAGCCTCGAGCAGATCCCGCTGTCAGGCTCTCACCTAGCTGACAGGGCTGGAAGTCACTCGATGGTGTTAGTAGTGGACCTCGAGCAGATCCCGCTGCCAGGCTCTCACCTAGCTGGCAGGGCTGGAAGTCACCCGGTGTCATCCTGAGCCACGAGCAGATCCCGCGGTCAGGCTCACCTAGCTGACAGGGCCAGAGGTCACTCGATGGTGTCGACCTTAAAATCGTCAGGTACGGGTCAAAGTCTCAGTGTCAGGGAGCAAAGGGGAAAAGGTTCTGTCAGGGCAAGCTCGGGCTCGGCAAGCCCAGATCGACAGGATCAAGAAGGCAAGCCAGGCTGGAGGACTCGGCATGAGCGAGTGTGCACTCGTCAATCCCGGCTCGGCATTGGCGAGTGGGACGCGAGTCCGGGCCTCGCCAATGGAAAGCAAGCCGGACCGGGGCACCTCGCTCCCTTTGACCATTAGACTTGGAGAAATTTTCTCCGGATTTCGGGCTCAACCTGGATGGCTCGCGTGCGAGTTATGGTAGCGTGACAAGGGCGGAGAGCAACTCGCCCCCGAATCGTTTGTGGCTCGGCGAACACTCAAAACGCGTCCACTCGCAGGCGCGCTCTCATAACCACTCTACTCGCGGAACCTGTCTCGGCGAAGTCGCGGGGAGAAGCACTCGCATAAATTCAGAGCACAACAAACATAGTAAAGAAAGAAAAGGAAAGGAAATGACACCGGTATGATCAAAAAAATTTTATTATATGCAAAAAGTAATTACATGGGGGGCTCGCCTCGGCGAGTGAACAAAGAAAAAGGAAAAAAGAAAACAAAAGTACAGGTTACCCTCAGGCCTCGCCCCCTCCGCCGGACTGGTCCTCGCCGTCACCCGATGGATCCTGGAAGCTTTTCCCGAACATCGCGTCCAGGCTGTCTTCCTTCTCGCTGGGCGGCTTTGCCGGGAACAGGCTCGACATCAGGTCCCGAGCCGAGATCCCCCCGCACCCCTCCACCAGCACCCCAAAATCCTTCATCATCTGGAGGGTGCACTCGGCGGTTTAGATAGAGTTGATCCGCAATCTCTCGACGAGGTCGGCCTCGCCAAAGATTCGCGGACTCTTGTAGGGGAGAGTGGGATCGATGTCGTGAGGCGGGAAGAAGATCTCCTCCTGGCGGCGCACCTCGCCGAGGAGGTGCTGGTTCTCCCCCTGCAGCTTTGTGTTCGCGCCCTCCAGCTCGGCAAGGCGTGCGCGCAGCCGGCCGATCTCCTCCCCCTGCTCAGCGTTACGAGCCTGGAGCTCCCCTGCAGCGTCGGCATCCGCGGCCAGTAGTGCGCGCAGCCGACCGACCTCCTCCCCCAGCTCAGTGTTGCGAGCCTGAAGCTCGCCCTCCGTCTTGGCATCCTAGAAAAGAGTCCATTTAGCTGTAGCGCAAAATTTTCTAAGTAAAAGAGAGGAGCAGCGCTTGGCACTTACCAACCCGCTGGACGTTTGGGCGAGTAGACCCTCCGCTATGCCGAGCCGTCTCGCCTGATCGGTGACCTTATCCTTGGCGAGGTCGCGAGCCTGCTCAGCCTTTTAGAATTGGTGTCTGAGGGCAAAGCTGCGGCGTGCCAGCATGTGATGCAGCTCCAGGGTCCGCAGGTGGGACTGCATGCCCTCATGGCCGAGCTGCCGGAGGGTCATCTTCTTGTAGGCCTCGGCATCCTCCCGGCCATATAGGCCGAAGCCGATGGCATAGGCGTGACCGGTGGCAGGCTCGCGGTTGTGTCAAGAGGGGTGCAGAGTGGAGATGGAGACTCGATGAGAGAGCTCGTCCCACTGCAGCATGGGCTCGCCCGCCGAATCCTTCCAGCGCGCGCCGAAGTTGAAGAGGGGGTGTTGCTTCGGCGGCGCGCGCTCGCGGGCACTCCTCTTCGCCGCTGGAGGAGGAGAGATCGACGCCGTGGAAGAGGGGCCTTCGCCACCTTTCCGGCCCTTGCTGGTTGTCTCCTTCAGCGGGCTCTCCGGCGACGCGTCGGGAGGGGTTGCCGACGAACTAATATACTTGGGGCTGGGCTGTTGTTGTTGCCCCCGCGGAGCCAGCAGGGCCCTCCGCATCTTATTTATCTGACGGTGGCCGAATAACGGGTTCGACCCCGCGTCCTCAGGTCGCCTCTTGCTGGAAGAGGGCTGCGAGAGGGCCGCCTCATCTCGGCAGGCCAACGCCCCCGCCCTCTCGCGAGCAAGCGGGTCGGTATGGAGCCCCGGATCCGCGAACGGCGGGTTCACGGGGATTATTCGCTCCCCTGCAGGAAAACACTTAAAAAGTTAGGAATTCAGAGATGATGTGCCGAGTTCGGCGGGCAGGCGAGCTCGGCAAGATGAGGAAGGAAGCATACCTTCGCCGGGCAGAACGGGGGAAGGGCGTCGAGGCCCCTCCGGAGGAAGGCGACCTCGAAGTCTTTATGGAGGAAGTATTCGTGGAGTTCGGCGTCGTTGCCGGACACGGCCGACGGGCGGTACACCTCCTCTCCCTTTTGTTGCGACGAGTAGGGGATGTTGCCGAGATCGCCCTTGATGAAGGCGATCTTGGTCATCCAGATATGGTGCTTGTTCGCGATCTCGCGAACTTTGATCAGCGAGCCGCCAAAGTAGGCGACCCCGTCCAGCGTCGCCTTGTAGGAGAAGAGTTTCCTGAACACCGTCAGGTTGAACTCGATCTTCTCCCGCCGGAGGTAACTCGCGAACGCCACCATCATCGCGATGGCGTTGGAATTCAGCTGTGCGGGGATGGCCCCATAGTACTTCAAGATCTGCCGGATCTCCGGCCACAAGGGAAGGCGCAACCCCACCTCAAAGTGCGAGATGGGGAAGGCGAGTTCATCTTCATAAAAGGTGTTGATGGCCTCGCCCGACCTCGGCCTGCGTGCCTCAAAGCCCGGCAGCACGCGCTCCGCCACGAATTCGGCGAGCTCCTCCTCGCTGGTATGACCTTCGAAGAAGCAGTACTCCGTGAAATGCAGCGCGCACTTAGAGCGCCCATCAGCATCTGGGTTGGTCTTGCCCATATTCGCAGGAAAAAAGCACTACGCGGGCAGGGGAAGAAGAGAACACACAGAGAGGGAAGCAAAGCAATAAAGGCACAGTACGAGGGGTAGGTGAGAGCCGGGGGGGGGGGGGGGGGGGCTATTTATAGGAAATAAAATCTGAGTGAGGCTGTCCAATCAGCGCAGCTCGCCGCCCCAGCTCGCCACCCCAGCTCGCTACCCCAGCTCGCCGACTTCCGGCGCATCCCATCCAAGGCTAAGTAAAACATTGCAGCATTTTATTCAACATGATCCAGAATATTCTAAGATTTATTCATTATAGAAATAAAGTTTGGGATTTAAAGAAGCAGGGCGCGCAAGCAGGGAGGGCATCGGGATGCGAGTGCCGGTCGGCTCGGCAAAGGAGCCGCTGACTTACCTACCCCGGCCTCGCGACCCCCGCCCCCCAGGCTGCCGCGCGCGGAGCAGCTCGCGGATCCTTCCGGAATTCCTCTGCGCAACCGAGAGGCCGTCGTCTATCTTGTCCAGGAGCCGGGAGGGGGACATCAGCTCGCCAGCTTGGCCGCGGTGCACCTCGTCAGCGAGACGCGCGTAGTCGCGCTGCAGCGTCTCGTTGACCCCCTGCACCTCGCGAAGTCCGCACACCAATTTTTTGAGGAGCTTGACCTCCCTCCTCGTCAACTCGCCCTGATCCAGCTCAGGACCGAGGTAAGAGTCCAGCGAGCTCGGGGAGGGGAGGGGAGAGTAGTGGGCTGCCCGCGAGGATTCCTCGGCAGCCGATTGACTGGGAAGAGCTGTGAAGACAGGTATTAGCAAAAAGAGCAAAAACTTATGAAGCAAGGAGTCAAGCGAGGTTGACCTGAAGAGCTCGGCGGTTCAAAAGAGATGCGGGGAGGGATGAACCTCAGATCCTTCCCGCGACCAGGGCCGCGAGCCCCCGGCGAGATGAGCTCGAATCCCGGGGTGGGGATGGTCCCCAGACCCTCCCCTGCGGCCGCATCAATTTGGCGAGGAGGGGGGAGCCCGCTGGCGAATTTGGCCTCTGCGAGCTCACAGGCAGGATCCCAAAGAGAAGCGGCGGATCCCGGGGATGGCTGTCCGGCGCCGAGAATCGCGAGGTGGCGAGCGTGGCCTCACCTCGCGACGTGGGGTCTCGCGGCACGACGCCCTCGCCATCTGGTTGACCGTCTAGGTCGTCGCCAACCACGACAACCTCTTTGTCCTTCTCAAGAATGGTTCGGGTGGAAGAGCCGGTCTCGCGAGCCAGGGTAGCCCTCAGGTCGTTGAAAATGTGCTCGACCGCTTCAGGGAATGGCTTTGACTTCTTGGAACTGGGCTCGGCAGGATCGGTTTGGGGCGCTTTCGCGGGGACCGCCGTCAGGGCGGCAACGCGAGCCGCGGAGGCCTGGCGGGCTCGGTCTATGCGCTCTTGGATCTCCTTGGGAAGAAGCATCTTGGCAAGGCAGCAGAAGGAATGACAAGAGCCAGGCAGCTGGGCAGGTGCACATATATATAGCCACAGGTGGCCCCCACTAGAAGATTCCCTCCAACTCGCCAACCAGTGCTCGCCGCACACTCAGGCTTGGATGTTTCTTTCCGAGCTTTGACAAGCTCGAAAAGAGCGGGGATTGTGTACAACCCCGTGTCCGGCGAGCAAGGTCACCAGGGTACAGGCAGATTGGGCTGAGGACAATAGGCGAGCTTGGCAGTAAAGGGGGCGAGCCCGAGCTCGGCATCTGTTGACCAGAGATCGACGATCGGCGACCCCGAGCTCGGCATTTGCCGAGCGACACACAACTCGCACCCTCGCAGTGGAGCTCGGCAACAGCAGACGAGCAGAACATGTCGAGGTGACCAAATCCCCCCAGCTCGCCTGGATGGTTGAGGTACTTTTTACTGTTTTACCCCCGCTGGTCTGCCCATAGCCCTTCAAAACAGCGGAGTTTGGCTGTTAACAGACCCAACCAAGGGTTTTCTGGTAATTTCGGGTCGGTTCTTTTGGTTATTGGCAGTCCGGATTTCAAAAGCTATAAATAGGACACAAGGGGTACCCCAGAAAGCAGGTTCTTCCCTGCGCTCTCCTGCCCCATTCTTCGAGTGCTTTCTGAGGGTACCTTAGCTCGGCTTCTGACTAAGGAGGGGAAGCGCTCTGAGATCTTCCGGGTTTGTGGTGGGACCTCCCTGCCGAGCCCTTGGGTCTGTTTCACCTTGCCTTCTTTGTTGTTTTTCTTGCAGGAGCGAGGTAGGCGCGAGACCGCCCCTTCCCCAAGGGTCGAACTCCACAGGAGACCGGATTCCGGTTTCAACATCCAGCAGCCCAAATCGCAGCCTCCCCCTCTCTGGGTGAGGACGCCCCCAGCAGGAGAGCTGGGAAGGAGGTGGCAGAGGAAGGCCGAGGGTGTGAGCTCCCCGGGCGCGAGCTCTTCCCTGGCTCGGTAGGTCGAGGCCGGTTCGGCGAGCTGGGCTCGCGAGACTCGCCAGCTCGCCCGGTGGGGGGAGGAAGCCCCTTCAGTGACTTGGTTTCCTCCGCCCCAGTTCCAGATGGGTTCAGGGAACCTGAAATGTCCTACTACACCGGGAAGGGAGATCCGGTACAGCACATTCAATGGTTCGAGGATGTTGTTTCAATCCGGCAGATGTCGGACGGGTTCAAGTGACGACTCTTCGCTATCACCCTCAAGGAGAAGGCAAGGGAGTGGTTCCACCAGCTACCGACCAGCTCCATCTACTACTTCGAGGACCTGCGCCGGGGATTCATGCTGAGGTTCACTACCTCGAAAAGGAGGAAGGAGTCAGAATCCCTGTTCCACATCAAGCAGGGGGTGAATGAGACGTTGGGAAGCTACGTGGATTGGTTCCAGGAGGAGGTTACCCAAGTCCAGGAGATGTCGGGCCATAGTTTGATGATGGACTTTACCCTGGGCCTGCAGTAGGGATTCTTCAGGATGAAGTTGAAGAGAGTTCCCCCTATCCTACGAGGAGTTGATGGAGAGGGCGGCAAGAGAAGTTGATGGGGAGGCGTCAAACTCAGAGTTTGCGCGGAAACTGGTTAGGTGGGCCACGGAGGAGGAGAAGGAATCGAGAGGAGGAAGGGGACAGGAAGAGAGGAGAGGAGAGCCCTTGCAGAGGGAGCAGAGGCAGCTCCAGGGGCCGCAGTAGCCTAGGTGGGGGCGTCAGGAGCCTGATCGTCGGCTGGGCTGGAGGCCTGAGTGGCAATGGCAGGGGCCACAAAGAGGATACCCAGGAAGGGACCGTCATCAAGGGGGGCAAGATCAATTCCACCCCCCGGGCTGGAGGCAGGCCCAGAGGCCCCGACTCCCCGATCAAGAAGAGGCTATGACCATAGCCTTGGGGGAGAGGAGGAGAGTAGCAAGGCGGAGGAGGAGAGAAGTTAGGGTGGAGTTGCCCTATTGCGACTTCCATTAGGAGTAGGGGCACGCCATGGCCACGTGCCGGAGTCCCTTGAAATGAGAGGGAACAGGGAATAGCAGCAGCATCAACAGCAGAGGCGCCAGGAAGTGAGGATCGAGGAGGTCCTGCCTCAAGCAGAGGAGGACCGTTGCGAAGACCGGGTGGACGTTGGTACCCGAGGAGGGATCAGAGTGATCCACAGGGGTGGGGGCGGGGTGGGGGTCGAGGCTTCCCGAAAAGCGAGCCTCCACACCATGTATCGTCGTAGCGTTGCCTCCACATCCCAAGCCCCACCCCTAGAAGAGAGGATCACCTTCTTCAGAAGCGACATGCCGGATCACGAGGATCCATTCTGTGATGCGCTGGTCATCAAGACAGCCATCAAAACTTTTACCGTCTCTCGGATCCTCGTTGACAATGGAAGCTCCGTCAATGTCGTCTTCAAGAAGGTGTTTGACGCGATGAAGGTGGAGGCGAAGAGAGTGCTGGCCTCAGACGGACCCTTGTTCGGATTTTCGGGGGAGAGGAAGGAAGTTGAGGGAGGAGTCGGTCTCCATATCACCCTGGGGGGCAGTCTAGGAACTATAGGTTCGTCATTGTGGACGCCCCCAGCAGTTACATCACCATCTTCGGGAGGCCCATTATCAGCGCCTTCCGCTGCGTCCCCTCATCATTCCATCAGTGCTTGAAATTCAATGCTGAGGGGATTCAGGTCAGGGTCAGAGGGGACCCCAAGGTGGCACGGGAATGTTATGTCACCGCTGTGAACTCCATCTCTTGGCAGGAGGGAGCCGAGGAGATGGGGTGAAGAATGGAGGAGCCTGAGCAGGAAGCTGGTAGGGAGGAGCTGGAGGTGGAGAGCTGCGCTGAGAAAGAGGCGGCAGGAAGAGATCAGGAGGAGACGGCCGAAGTGATGGCCATGGAGGAAGAGGTGGAGGTGGAGGTCCCCGTTTCGGAAGAAAGGGATGCTGAAGGATGGGGGAGGCAGTCCAGGTTGGAGGCTACGGAGGAAGTGGTAGAGTTGGAGGTCCTCACCCGTGGAGGCAGGGTGGAGAAGGTCCGCGTCAGCGGAGGGCTGACCCCGGAAGACCAAGGCAGGATGCTGGAGTGCATCCAGAAGAATGTGGACATCTTCGCATGGAACGCCGCAGAGATGTCGGGGGTTGACGCGGATGTGGCCTGCCATCGCCTCAACCTGGACCCGGGAACACACCCCGTCCAACAAAAGAAGAGGTCCACTGCGGACAAGTTGGCAGAGCCCATCAGAGAGGAGTGGCAAAGCTCCTCAAGGACAGCTTCGTGTCCGAGATCCAATACCCCGACTGGGTCTCCAATGTGGTCATGGTCAAAAAGGGAGACGGCCGGTGGCGAATGTGTATCGATTTCTCTTTACTTAATAAAGCTTGTCCTAAGGACTGTTATCCTTTGCCTCGGATCGACGCGCTGGTTGACTCAGCCGTTGGTTTTTCTGTAATGAGTTTTCTAGATGCTTTTTCAGGTTATCATCAAATCAGGATGCACCCGCCGGACATCAAGGATGTCTCGTTCATCACGGGAGACAGATGCTACTGTTACAAGATGATTCCCTTCGGGCTAAAGAACGCAGGGGCAACCTACCAGAAGATGATGGATAGGGTCTTCAAAGAGCAAAAGGGAAGGAACCTGGAGGTGTACGTGGATGACCTCATGATCAAGAGTCGGGATGTGGACTCCCACCTCCAGGACCTAGAGGAGACCTTTGCTACCCTGCGCAAGTACAAGTTGCGATTGAACCCCCTGAAGTGTGTTTTCGGGGCTAGCCGGGGGAAGTTCTTGGGGCATCTCCTCACCCCCGCGGGGATCGAGCCAAATCCTGACAAGGTCAGGGACATCATGGAGCTAGGGTCGCCACGGAACACCAAGGAAGTACAGCGCCTGACAGGGAAACTGGCAGGGCTGAGTAGGTTCCTCTCCCGGGCTGGGGAAAAGTGCTCCCCCTTCTTCAAAATGCTAAGGGGCGGTCAAAGGTTCGAATGGACCAAGGAGTGCGAGGAGGCATTCCAAGCCCTCAAGATGCAGCTGACCCAGGATCCGCTGCTCCAAGGGCCCAAGGAGGGGGAAGACCTGTTTTTGTATCTCGGGGTCGGGGCAGAGGCCTTGAGCTCCGTCCTAGTTCGGGAGGAGGGGAAGAAACAGCTCCATATTTACTACGTGAGTCGGGTCCTGAGGAAGGCCGAGCTCCGGTATCCGATTTTGGAGAAGCTGGCTTTCGCCCTGATCATCTCGGCCCGAAGGTTGTGACCTTATTTCCAGGCACACTCAATCCGAGTGGTGACTGACCATCCTCTCCGCAACATCTTTGAGGGGGTGGAGCATTCTGGCAGGCTGGCCAAGTGGTCAGTGGAGTTGAGTGAGTTTGACGTTTCTTTCATTCCGCGCCTCTCGATCAAAGCTCAAGCGATGACCGACTTCTTGGTTGACTATGTGATTGAGGTGGCGGAGGAAGAGCTCACTCGTCCGACTCCTTGGAAGGTAAAGGTGGATGGCGCCTCGGGGAGGCATTCCCTATGAGTGGGGGTGATCTTGGAGAGCCCACAAGGGACTAGGATTGAGCAGACGGTGGTGGTTCACTTTCCCATCACCAACAATCAAGCCGAGTATGAGGCCGTGATAGCAGGGCTGCGCCTGGCCAGGGAGCTAGGGGTGTTGGACGTGGAGGTCCTTACCGACTCCATGGTGGTAGCTTCCCAGATTAACGGGGAGTTCGAAGCAAGAGAGCCTACCCTGCGATTGTACTTAGCCAAGGTAAAGGGGGTTATCGACACGTTCCAAACTTTTGCCATCCAACACGTGCCCCGAGAGGAAAATGAGCAGGTCGATCAGCTCGCAAAGCACGGTCCTCGGGTGGGAGGTACCATCACTGACCTATTCCGCCCCTCTATCGAAGAGGGGGAGCTCATGGAGATAGATCAACAGACTTCATGGATGGACCCAGTTGTAACTTTCCTTTCCACGGGAGAGTATCCGGAGGGGGCAGATAAGAAGAAGCTAAGGCATAAGTCAGCGTACTACCTCCTCCAGGACGGGCAGCTGTACAGGAAGACAATCTCGGGGATGTTGGCTCGTTGCGTGGCCGAGGGGGAGGTACAAAGAATCTTGGAGGAAGTCCACTCCGGAGAGTGTGGGAGTCACTCCGGGAGTCGGACCCTGGAAGGGAGAATTGTCAGGCAGGGGTACTTCTAGCCCACCCTGGGGCATGATGCAACGGAGTTCGCAAGAAGGTGACACAAATGCCAGTTGTTTGCCCAGCGACTCAAAAGTGTCACGGCCCCCTGACCCTTCGCCATTTGGGGAATGGATTTGGTTGGGTCGTTCCCCCAGGCCAGTGGGCAAAGGAGGTTCCTCCTAGTAATGATCGATTACTTCTCCAAGTGGTTGGAAGTGAAGGCGCTGGCCAAGATGACCTCCCAGGTTATCAGAAACTTTGTCTGGGGGAGATCATCTGTGTAACAGCCCAAATTTTATCAGCAGGCAAATTTTCGGGTGACACGGTCTGGGACACGGGCTTGTCCCAGGGCGTGTCCTGCTTGGGTGCGAGCCGTCTCGAGATCGACGAAAATCGTTCGACGAACAGTGTTCGGCAGGAACACGCCTAGCGACACGGGCGTGTCGGAGGGCGTGTCTCCTTGCGTTCGACGAAAAGTTGCTCGATGATCGTCGAGTGTCGAGATGCGGTCGACGTTTGTCGAGTGCAGTGAACACGGCCTGTAACACGGGCGTGTCACTTTGGATCGACAAACTCAGCCCGATGAATTTTTAGCTGGGGCGTGTCGAGTGTCGTGTATGGGCACACGACCTGGGACACGGGCGTGTCACAGGCCGTGTGAGTCTCGGGTGATTTTGGGATTTTTTTCAGCCTGATGAACACGGCCACAGACACGGGCGTGTCTGAAGGCGTGTTGGGTGACACGGCCCATGACACGGGCGTGTCACATGGGCATGTCACTATTTTGGATAGGTCGGTTGAGCACCGCTTGCGGCACACGGCCTGGGACACGGGCGTGTCACAGGCCGTGTCAGGCAAAAATGAGGCTTTTCTGGCAAAATCGTGGCCGTCCGTTCTTTCAGCTGGGATCCACTGGCTGAACTGCCTCCCTATGTCCTTAAGGCCGTGAATGAGAAGAGAAATCTCATTTCTCATTTGGTCTTCTCTTTCTTCATTTCTAGTGAGAGAAAGGGAGAGGAAGAAGGAGGAGGAGGCAAGGGGCTGGTCACCGGTGGTGCTGCGGTTTACTGACAAGAGATTCGAGGCCGATGTTGCGGAGGAAAAAGCTCTTGCGAGTCATTCAAGCCAGCTTAAAGCTCATGGCACCAAAGAGGGCTTCAAGGGTAACGACTTTTCTTCCTAGCCATGTGAAGGCTTCCTTTTGGCATATGTTTGTGATTCCCCCACCAAGAGGTGGTTGATTTTGGGAGTCTTTGGGTGGATGCATGAAATCCCATTTTTTTGGCATATAGATCCGAAAATGGAGTACGGAATAGACATGCTGTGTGAAGCCCATCTGGACAGGTTGGTCTGGATTGGTGATGTTGCATATGAATCGGAGAAGACTCCGTAATAAACGTGTAGTTTAAGGAGTCAACGGGTTATGCCTGTGAACGGTAGTAGCAGGAAGTACTGGAGTGGTAGTCCAGGAAAATATCTGTGTATGTTTGTGCTATTGGGTCGTACCTGTGAATGAGTAACAGGAAGTACTGGTATGACCAGAAAGGCCCTTTGTGATGCTTGATGTCGTAGGGTGTCCCCCTGTGAAGAGAGTAACAGGAAGTACCGGTGTACCCAGGAAAGACCCCTGACATTTGTGATATTGCGGTGTCGTACCTGTGAACGAGTAACAGGAAGTACTGGGGTGCCCAGGAAAGACCCGCTGATATTGTGAGATGAATGAGTGTAAGAGAAATACCCAGGCTGAATGCCAAGAACAGGATTGGTGAGACCGACCCGCGCCTTTGATTAAGCCGCGAGTACGCCGTACTCGGTGAAGGCAAGACGATTTGAGCAACGGGGGGTGGAGGATCTGACCTGCGCTATGTCCGTCCGACGTGAGACCAAAAGGTGCGGTCTGTTGGAGCGCATAACAAGAGTCTTAGGCCTGCGCGCCATGACACAATGGGGGCTACGGACCATCCCGGTGTAGTAAGACTAGAACTCTGACTGCACGCCATGGAGTAAATGCTCAAGAGAAGTACCGTTGGGTTGTGACCCTGAGACGGGGGTGGGCAAGTGCTTTGCCAGAACACCAAGAATGTGCCCTGAGTGCACTGACCGTTAGGCCGGGTGGCGAATGGTTGTGATGGCATGTGTGCGTGAAAGCACATTATATGAATATATTATCATGCTTATGTTATGATATGCCTGCAGGGAAGATTATCGATGCCCCGAGAAAAGGGGTAGGGTCGTTATAATTGGGTCAGCTGAACGCTGACCGTTGCTTCTGTTTGCCACCGTTGGGTGGATTATCCCTGTACAGGTGCTGGAGAGCCAAGCGGGACGCATAAAGGTTGAGGTCCCTGCTGCTGCTGCTGCTAGCCCTCGAAGGCTATATTTTGCTTGTTGTGTTTTCTTTTATTGTCGCCGGTCTGCGCGCCAATATTTGAGGCCACTGTTTGAAAGCCATGTAAGGCCATAAGGCCAATTTTTGTACTTTTGTAAGACATTCCTAAGACAGATATATACAACGTGGAGTTGTGTTATATGTTGGACATTCACTTGTAGAGTTCACGGATTAGTATAGGCTTCCGCTAGAATGAAATGTGTTAAGGTGCGCTGCGCTACTCTGGTATCACTCCGTAGCTTCATCGTCTGTTTTGTGGTATATCCTGTGGGGCCCCGGCCGGACCTTCTAGAATATATCATATGAACGGATGAGGTTGTTACATTTTTGGTATCAGCTGTCTTGGTCTTTCCCTCTCGAAGTCGTGGTCGACTTCTTTTGTGGGGGTGGCGCGCACGTGTTTGTGCCAACCCGGGTTATACGAGTGATCTCCTGAATGTCCATGATAAGAATGCAAATTGTTGTGCTTGGGGAACCCGTGTGTTCCTATTTTGTGTTGTTTGCTTGTGTACGACCGCTAATGTTTGTGTCTTGTCCACCTTTAGGTGACACGGAGTGGAGCTGGGCAGTCTGAACCCCAGCATTCTGATGAAAGTACGGCACCAGCCGCGGTGCCTACACCTCCACCGTCTGCGGAACATGTGCGTTTAGTTGCTAAGGCTTTATTTTCCATGATCCAAGGACAGCCACTTGGGCAGGAGCAACCGGCTGTGAGGCCAGAACAGGTGGCGGCAAGGCCTGAACCTGTAGTGGATGTGGCTCCTCCAGCGGCTGAGAAGCAGCTGACGCGGTTTATGAGTTTCCACCCGCCTACGTTTTCGGGAGCGGGAACTCCTACGCAGGCTGAGGATTGGCTATCACGCGTCAAGCGAATCATGACGGCGATTGGATCGGAGGAACATCAGAAAGTCATGCTAGCTACCTTCTTGCTTGAAGGAGAAGCTAGATTGTGGTGGGACGAGATGGAGTTACATCACTTGGCGGGTCGTCCCTTAACACAAGTATCGATGGAAGAATTCTCCCGACTCTTCCTAGCAAAGCACCTTCCTGCGGCGCAACGGATTGCCATGGAGAATGAATTCCAAAGGCTGACGCAAGGTGATGGCAGTGTTGATGCGTACCTGCATGAGTTTACTCGCTTAGGGCGGTATGCGGGCTCTATTTTTGCTGATGAGCAGAGGAAGACCAATCGGTTCTATGAAGGACTGAGGGACGAGTTGAGGTTCCTGGTTTCTAGTTCTGTGAACCAAGGCTTCCAGGCGTTGGTTGGCACTACGAGCGCGCTGGAAAAGGATATGAAGAGGGTGCAGGGGAAGAGAGCTTTAGCTGTGATGCAACCGGAGTGGAAGGTGCCCCGATCTGGGAAACCATTTTATAAGAAAAAATGGGGCAAGAAGTCCAAGACAAGTGGACAAGCTCCTTCATCAGTTGCATCGGGAGCAACGTCCGGGGCTACTTCAAAGCCGGATACTCGTATATGCTATAATTGTGGCCGGGTGGGGCATATTGCTCGAGATTGTCGGGTGCCGCCAAAGAGTGAAAAGAAGGCGGGAGCGTCGTATGCGGAAAAAGGAAAGGCTGTGGTGGATTCCTCTGCCTCTCAGGCGCAGCCCCGGGTCTACAATCTTGGCCTGCAGGAGGCCATCAAGCAGAGTGACGTTGTCACATGTATGAGTTTAGTTTTGCATATGCTATTGCTTGTATGCTTTGCTTAGTGCATATGTGTTTGTGGTTTGTGTGTGTGACATGATTGTCACAGGCTTTGTGATGATTCGGGACACGCTGAAGCGAGCACTGTTTAACACTGGTGCGTCGCATTCTTTTCTGTCGAGCGAGTTTATAGCGTGGCTTGGGATACCTAGTCATGCAAAGACAGATGGCGTCAGAGTGGTGTTGCCGAATGGCTGTTGGATGCTTGCGGATCAAGCTTGCGATGTGGCGGTGCAAATAGGAAGTCGGGATTTCAGTTTGACTGCTTCGGTATTGCCGATATCGGAATTCGACGTGATTTTTGGGATGGATTGGCTTGCGGAGCAGCATGTCTTGATTGATTGCCAGTCTAAAGAGATCACGTTGGGCCAGAATACCGAACAGGAGACAAAGTTCACGGGTATGCGAGGAGTGGGCGGGACGTTGATGTCTGCACTCTAGGTAGTCAAGGCTGTTCAAAATGGTGCGGAATGTTATTTCACACTGATTCAGGCTGTTGAGCCTAAGGCCAGTGTGTGCGAGGTTCTGATTGTGGCGGAATTTAAAGATGTTTTTCCCACGGATCTCCCTGGGCTACCACCCCAGAGGGAGATTGACATTACGATCGAGTTGGTGCCAGGTGCGAAACCTGTGCCCCGCTCGCCATATCGCGTCGCGCCAAAAGAGATGGCTGAGTTGAAGGTCCAACTACAAGAATTACTGGAGCAAGGTTATATACGCCCAAGCATGTCACCTTGGAGCGCGCCTGTGCTTTTTGTGAAGAAGAAAGATGGTGGGTTGCGGTTATGTATTGACTACCGTGAACTGAATAAGCTGACCGAGAAGAATAAATATCTGATACCCCGGTTTGATGAGTTATTCGATCAGCTGGTGGGCTCGACCGTCTATTCAAAGTTGGACCTGAAGTCTGGTTATTACCAGTTGAGAATTTGGGAAGGTGACATTCCCAAAACCGCATTTGGAACGCGTTACGGGCACTATGAGTTCACAGTCATGCCATTTGGACTGTGCAATGCGCCCTCGGTGTTTATGGATTTGATGCACCGCATATTCCAAGAGTACCTGGATCTGTTTGTAATAGTGTTCATTGATGACATCCTGGTGTACTCGAAGTCAAAAGCTGAGCATGAGATTCACTTGCGGTTGGTGTTGAATACATTGAGGCAAAATCAGCTCTATGCCAAGTTCTCGAAGTGCGAGTTTTGGCTATCGTCGGTGGCTTTTCTGGGCCATGTGGTGAGTGGAGCGGGCATTGCGGTAGATCCAGCGAAGATAAGGGCCATACAAGAGTAGCCAATGTTGTCTTCTGTGGCCGAGGTCAGGAGTTTCCTTGTACTTGCGGGCTACTACCGAAGATTTGTGGAAAACTTCTCGCGGATTGCTTTGCCGCTAACCACGCTGACGCGAAAAGATCAGAAGTTCATTTGGATGCCAGAGTGCGCATGAGCTTTTGAAGAGCTGAAGGTTCGGTTGACCACGGCGCCGGTGTTGTCTTCGCCCAGTGGGAACGATGGATTTGTGATTTATAGTGATGCCTCAGGGAGCGGCTTAGGCTGCGTTCTTCTGCAGAATGGAAAGGTAATTGCTTATGGCTCACGCCAGCTGAAGGTGCACGAGCGAAATTATCCCGTCCATGACTTGGAGTTAGCGGCGGTGATTTTTGCCCTAAAGTTGTGGCGACACTACCTTTATGGAGTGAAGGTGAAGATCTATACAGATCACAAGAGCCTAAAGTACCTATTGGAGCAGAAAGATTTGAACATGCGACAACGAAGGTGGTTGGAGTTCCTTTGGGACTACACTTTTGACATTCACTATACGCCCGAAAAGGGGAATGTTGTCGCGGATGTCTTAAGTCGGAGGGCTCCGGCTAGAGCAAATTGGTTACAAAGGCATGATGAACGTCTGATCTAAGAGCCGGAAGCGTTAAAGATATATTGTGTTGACAAAAATGCCACTGCCAATGCATGTTTGAACTGGACGGAGGTGCAATGTGACCTTGCGGACCGAGTTCGACGGGCAACGGAGTTGGATGAAGATCTCTTACGCTATGTTAACGAAGGGTCAGAAGGCAAATTCTCCTGGAATGACGGTCTTTTGAGAAAAGAGGGTCGGTTGTGCGTCCCGAATGTGGGTAAATTGAGGGAAGAACTGATGTATGAAGCGCATTATACAAAATATTCCATTCACCCCGGGAGCACAAAGATGTTCAATGATATGAAAAAGCTATTCTGGTGGCCAGGGCTCAAGAGAGATGTTGCTCTCTATGTGGCCAAATGTCAAACCTGTGCGATGGTAAAGGCGGAATGCCAAAAGCCAGGCGGTTATTTGAAGTCACTGCCGATCCCAGAATGGAAATTTGATGATATTTCCATGGATTTTGTGCACGGATTGCCGAGATCGCAGCGAGGAAATGATTCCATTTGGGTGATTGTTGACCGGCTAACGAAAGTGGCACATTTTCTCTCGAACAGGCGGGATGAGTCAGTCGAAAGTTTGGCAAAATTGTATGTTGACCAGATTGTACGGCTTCACGGTGTTCCTCGGAGCATCGTCAGTGATCGAGATGGGCGATTCACGTCAAATGATTGGAGGTTAGTTCACCGACTGTTGGGCACGAAATTGACTTTCAGTACGGCCTTTCATCCCCAAACGGATGGCCAAACTGAACGTACCAACAGAACGATGGAAGACATGCTCCGAATGTGTGCCCTTGACTTTGGAAAGAGATGGGAAGATCATCTCTATATGGTGGAATTTGCGTATAATAACAGCTACCCGGCGAGCATCGGGATGGCACCATATGAAGCTCTCTATGGACGGAAGTGTCGTACTCCCTTGTCTTGGGTAGAAGCAAGCGAAGCTCGAGTGTATAACCCAAATGAGGTTGATGAAGCAAATTCTACCATACAAACTATTCGAGAGAGGCTACTTATAGCCCAAGATCGTCAAGCAAAGTACTACAACGCCAAGCACCGGAACGTGGAATTTGCGGTTGGAGATTGGGTCTACTTGAAGATCAAGTCATTCAAAGGTGTCTCCAGGATTCGACGATTGAAAAAGTTGAGTCAAAGATTTTTGGGTCCCTTTGAAGTGGTTGAGCGCGTCGGAGAGGCGGCATATCGGCTAGCTCTGTCGGCAGACTTGGGTGGATTACATGATGTATTTCACATCTCGGTGCTTCGGAAGGCCATTAAAGATCCAGCTCAAGTGATCGCGGATGATCGTGTGCTGGTGGAGTATGGGCTAACAACGAGAGTTAGACCCATTCAGATCGAGGATCGAACCGAGAAACAGTTGCGGAACAATACGGTCGGCATGGTTAAAGTCCGGTGGGACAACTGCGGCCGTGAAGAACTTACATGGGAGCGAGAGCAAACCATGCGAGAAGAGTTTCCCGAGCTGTTTCTATAATCCGTGGAGAGAATGGTGTTGTAACATAAAAATTTTAATGGTATAACTTTTTGGTTGCTGGTTGCTGGTTGCCTTCCTGTGTACAATTTCGAGGACGAAATTTCTTGTAGGACAGGAGGGTTGTAACAGCCCAAATTTTATCAGCAGGCAAATTTTCGGGTGACACGGCCTGGGACACGGGCGTGTCCGAGGGCGTGTCCTGCTTGGGTGCGAGCCGTCGCGAGATCGACGAAAATCGTTCGACGAACAGTGTTCGGCAGGAACACGCCTAGCGACACGGGCATGTCGGAGGGCGTGTCTCCTTGCATTCTATGAAACGTTGCTCGACGATCGTCGAGTGTCGAGATGCGGTCGACGTTTGTCGAGTGCAGTGAACACGGCCTGTGACACGGGCGTGTCACAGGGTGTGTCCCTTTGGATCGACGAACTCAGCCCGACGAATTTTGAGCTGGGGCGTGTCGAGTGCCGTGTATGGGCACACGACCTGGGACATGGGCGTGTCACAGGCCGTGTGAGTCTCGGGTGATTTTGGGAATTTGTTTTCAGCCTGATGAACACGGCCATAGACACGGGCGTGTCTGAAGGCGTGTTGGGTGACACGGCCCATGACACGGGCGTGTCACATGGGCATGTCACTATTTTGGATAGGTCAGTTGAGCACCGCTTGCGGCACACGGCCTGGGACACGGGCGTGTCACAGGTCGTGTCAGGCAAAAATGAGGCTTTTCTGGCAAAATCGTGGTCGTCCGTTCTTTCAGCTGGGATCCACTGGCTGAACTGCCTCCCTATGTCCTTAAGGCCGTGAATGAGAAGAGAAATCTCATTTCTCATTTGGTCTTCTCTTTCTTCATTTCTAGTGAGAGAAAGGGAGAGGAAGAAGGAGGAGGAGGCAAGGGGCTGGTCACCGGTGGTGCTGCGGTTTACTGACGAGAGATCCGAGGCCGACGTTGCGGAGGAAAAAGCTCTTGTGAGTCGTTCAAGCCAGCTTAGAGCTCATGGCACCAAAGAAGGCTTCAAGGGTAACGACTTTTCTTCCTAGCCATGTGAAGGCTTCCTTTTGGCATATGTTTGTGATTCCCCCACCAAGAGGTGGTTGATTTTGGGAGTCTTTGGGTGGATGCATGAAATCCCCTTTTTGTTGGCATATAGATCCGGAAATGGAGTACGGAATAGGCATGCTGTGTGAAGCCCATCTGGACAGGTTGGTCTGGATTGGTGATGTTGCATACGAATCGGAGAAGACTCCGTAATAAACGTGTAGTTTAAGGAGTCAACGGGTTATGTCTGTGAACGGTAGTAGCAGGAAGTACTGGAGTGGTAGTCTAGGAAAATATCCATGTATGTTTGTGCTATTGGGTCGTACCTGTGAATGAGTAACAGGAAGTACTGGTATAACTAGGAAAGGCCCTTTGTGATGCTTGATGTCGTAGGGTGTCCACCTGTGAAGAGAGTAACAGGAAGTACTGGTGTACCCAGGAAAGACCCCTGACATTTGTGATATTGCGGTGTCGTACCTGTGAACGAGTAACAGGAAGTACCGGGGTGCCCAGGAAAGACCCGCTGATATTGTGAGATGAATGGGTGTAAGAGAAATACCCAGGCTGAATGCTAAGAACAGGATTGGTGAGACCGACCCGCGCCTTTGATTAAGCCGCGAGTACGCCGTACTCGGTGAAGGCAAGGCGATTTGAGCAACGGGGGGTGGAGGATCCGACCTGCTCTATGTCCGTCCGACGTGAGACCAAAAGGTGCGGTCTGTTGGAGCGCATAGCAAGAGTCTTAGGCCTGCGTGCCATGACACAATGGGGGGCTATGGGCCATCCCGGTGTAGTAAGACTAGAACTCCGGCTACACGCCATGGAGTAAATGCTCAAGAGAAGTTCCGTTGGGTTGTGACCCTGAGACGGGGGTGGGCAAGTGCTTTGCCAGAACACCAAGAATGTGCCCTGAGTGCACGGACCGTTGGGCCGGGGGGCGAACGGTTGTGATGGCATGTGTGCGTGAAAGCACATTATATGAATATATTGTCATGCTTGTGTTATGATATGCCTGCAGGGAAGATTACCGCTGCCCCGAGAAAAGGGGTAGGGTCATTATAATTGGGTCAGCTGAACGCTGACCGTTGCTTCTGTTTGCCACCGTTGGGTGGATTGTCCATGTATTAGTGCTGGAGAGCCAAGCGAGACGCATAAAGGTTGAGGTCCCTGCTGCTGCTACTGCTACTGCTGCTAGCCCTCGAAGGCTATATTTTGCTTGTTGTGTTTTCTTTTATTGTGGCCTGTCTGCGCGCCAATATTTGAGGCCACTGTTTGAAAGCCATGTAAGGCCATAAGGCCAATTTTTGTACTTTTGTAAGACATTCCTAAGACAGATATATACAACGTGGAGTTGTGTTATATGTTGGACATTCACTTGTAGAGTTCACGGATTAGTATAGGCTTCCGCTAGAATGAAATGTGTTAAGGTGCGCTGCGCTATTCTGGTATCACTCTATAGCTTCATCGTCTGTTTTGTGGTATATCCTGTGGGGCCCCGGCCGGACCTTCTAGAATATATCATATGTACGGATGAGGTTGTTACAATCTGCCGCCATGGGCTGCCCCAGGCCATTGTCACGGACAACAGGCCCCAGTTCGCCAGCGCTGAGTTCACCAGTTTCTGCGAGCATCTTGGAATCGAACTCAGGTTCGCCTCGGTCCACCACCCCAGGAGCAACGGGCAGGTGGAGGCCGCGAACAAGATCATTGTCAAACTCCTAAAAAATAAAGTGGAAAATCTGAAGGGAAGCTGGGTGGAGCAGCTCCCCGCGGTTCTCTGGGCCCTGAGGACCACCCCCAACACAGCTACCAGAGAGACCCCCTTCAAACTCTCTCATGGGTGCGAGGCAGTGCTCCCCGTGGAATTCGAAGTTCAGACACCTCGAGTTGTTGCGGCCAAGGAAGGCAGGGTAGAGTGGCAAGCTGAGAACGAGGAGGAGCTACGGCTCTCCCTTGATATGGTGGAAGAACTGCGGGATCTATCCGCCCTCCGACAGGAAGTGGTGAAGAGACAGATGGCCAAGTACTTCGAAAAGCACGTCAGAGTCAAACAATTTATGGAGGCGGACTTGGTGCTGAGGAAGGTGGATGTAGCAGGGAGATTGACAACCGTGGGGAAGCTCAACCCCAGTTGGGAAGGCCCATTTATTGTACAAGAGGCGTTGAGATCAGGGGGGGGGGTATCGACTCCAAAATGTGGAGGGCGAGACCCTAAGTCTCACCTGGAGTGGTGACGACTTAAAACACTTTTTCCCTTGAAGATTGTACGTTATGCCTTGATTTTTAATGAAAATTCTTTAATATGCCAATATTGTCGCTATGAGTTCGCATGAAGAAGTGAAGTGAATTTGGACCCCGAGCAGATCCCGCTGTCAGGCTCTCACCTAGCTGGCAGGGCTGGAAGTCACTTGGTGTCATCCTTGGGCCTCGAGCAGATCCCGCTATCAGGCTCTCACCTAGCTGGCAGGGCTGGAAGTCACTCGATGGTATTAGTAGTGGACCCCGAGCAGATCCCGCTGTCAGGCTCTCACCTAGCAGGCAGGGCTGGAAGTCACTCGGTGTCATCTTTGGGCCTCGAGCAGATCCCGCTGTCAGGCTCTCACTTATCTGGCAGGGCTGGAAGTCACTCGATGGTATTAGTAGTTGACCCCGAGCGGATCCCGCTGTCAGACTCTCACTTAGCCGGCAGGGCTGGAAGTCACTCGGTGTCATCTTTGGGCCTCGAGCAGATCCCGCTGTCAGGCTCTCACCTAGCTGGCAGGGCTGGAAGTCACTCGATGGTATTAGTAGTGGACCCCGAGTAGATCCCGCTGTCAGGCTCTCACCTAGCTGGCAGGGCTGGAAGTCACTCAGTGTCATCCTTGGGCCTCGAGCAGATCCCTCTGTCAGGCTCTCACCTAGAGGGTAGGGCTGGAAGTCACTCGATGGTATTAGTAGTGGACCCCGAGCGGATCCCGCTGTCAGGCTCTCACCTAGCTAGCAGGGCTGGAAGTCACTCGGTGTCATCTTTGGGCCTCGAGCAGATCCCGCTGTCAGGCTCTCACCTAGCTGGCAGGGCTGGAAGTCACTCGATGGTATTAGTAGTGGACCCCAAGCAGATCCCGATGTCAGGCTCTCACCTAGCTGGCAGGGCTGGAAGTCACTCGGTGTCATCCTTGGGCCTCGAGCAGATCCTGCTGTCAGGCTCTCACCTAGCTGGCAGGGCTAGAAGTCACTCAATGGTATTAGTAGTGGACTCCAAGCAGATCCCATTGTCTGGCTCTCACCTAGCTGGCAGGGCTGGAAGCTACTCGGTGTCATCTTTGGGACTCGAGCAGATCCCGCTGTCAGGCTCTCACCTAGATGGCAGGGCTGGAAGTCACTCGATGGTATTAGTAGTGGACCCCGAGCGGATCTCGCTGTCAGGCTCTCACCTAGCTGGCAGGGCTGGAAGTCACTCGGTGTCATCCTTATGCCTCGAGCAGATCCCGCTGTCAGGCTCTCTCCTAGCTGGCAGGGCTGGAAGTCACTCGATGGTATTAGTAGTGGACCCCGAGCAGTGTTGAAATTTGTGAAGTGGAGGTGGTTGACAGGACAGGCCGGGCGGCCTGGGCGGATAGCTTTGGTGGACTAGGCGGACTGGGCGGACTGCGGATTGCGGCCTGGTGGAAAGTCTAGTGGAAGCCGGCTGTTCTTCTGAGCGGATTGTACGGGTGAAGTCCGCGGACTATGCGATCTGTTATCTGCGGATAGGACGTTGGATTTGGTTTAGCCAAGGAGCGGCCTGAGCGGATAGATGCTTGCAGACTGGTGCATTGCTCAGTGGTTATGGTGCAAGCTTGTGCTGATTGGCGGTTTGGCTCTTGTCTGCGAAATGCATGCGGACTGGTGTGTCCGCGGTGATTGCGATTGCGGACTGGGCCAAGAGCTTGGCTGAGGCCTTGTCGAGCTCTGGTTTTACAGCAGGAGTTGTGTTGTGGAAGGCTTTGGCGGACTGGTGTTTGGAGTCCGGCACGTAGCTATTGCATTGGACAGTGGCGAGTAGCTTGCGGACTGCTTCTCTTTGACAAAGTGATTGGCGGTCTGTTGCTTGGTGGTTGGCGGACAGGATTCTGTGTCCGCCATGCTCGCGTTTGGCCCTTAGTGGTTCTGGACTTGGTCACACTCTGTGCCAAGACTAGGGTGTCCGCTGTATCCGCCAAGTCCGCTGTTGACCGGGCGGACTGTGCTTGTTCTGCCTTGGGTCATGTACTTATGGCGGATAGAGGCTTGAGTCTTGCGGACTGCCTCTGATGTGTGCGGACAACCATTAAAAGGGGGGTTGTTGTCCTGCAGTGGTTGTAGGTTGTGCGGGCTGATGCCTTGTCCGCATAACCTGTGCGGACTGAGGAGGGTTCGCCAAAGGTGCCTTGCTCCTGGCGGTTTTCCTTGGTATCCGGCTAAGTCCTTGCGGACTCGGCGGACGGTGTTTTTGCTATCGCGCGGGCTACGGCGGTGTCGCTATCTCTATGGCAGTGACCACACTCCTTACCTCGCCTATAAATAGGACCCCCCTGGCAGGTCTACGGTAACTTGAGTGAACAGTACGTTGGGCTTGGTCAGGGCTGCGGTCTCAGTTTGTCTGTCCGCGCGGATTGACTCAGGGCTGACGGTTTGCTGTGTGCAGGTCGCGTGGGTAGCTTCAAGGAGCCAGGAGTTTGGCTGTGACTTCGGTCAAGTACTTGGAAGTTGTGCGGTTGCTGCAGATTCAGCAGGAGGTCGCTCTGCGGCTTGTCAGCTCTGTTTCATCTTTGCCAGCTTCAATAACCTGTCCGCCGGTCTCAGGCAGGTAGGCGGTCTGTTCCTCAGTTCCTCAGCTCCTCAGCAGGAGGCGAATAACGGTGTGTCCGCGCGGCCTCGCGGTCTCGGCGAACTCCGTGTCTATTCGGCGGATTGCAGCTAAGCTCGGGCGACTTCGGCGGACTCGGCGACCTCGGCGGTCTCGGTGGACTCCGGTGCTGTCCGCCCGGCTTGTTTTGTTGAACTTTCTGTTATAGCTGTTGTACTAGCGAAATCATGTCTCGCTACGTATACCTCGCTGTGTAAAGAAGTGGAATGTATAAAGATTTGCTTGTGCTTCCATTGTGTGTTGGTGTTAACCTTTGTTCCTTGGTTCTCCGCTGGTTCAGAGTGTGAACTGGGTAGTGCCGAAGATATTAATTTGGTGTTTGGCTACCTTGCTGACCACTTTGAGAAATTTTAACATGGTATCAGAGGGAGGTTCAGTTGCGTGAGCGGTAGTCAACCAGTGTTGTGACTCTGTGGTGGAGTGGTGATCAACCTGTGTTGTTGCTCGGAGCTTCTGAAAGGTGACCAACGGTTGTTGCAATGGAAGGAACTTTTGCAAGAGGTCTGGGCATTGAACTCTTAACGCCGACTAACTTCAAGAAGTGGAAGTCGTGCATGAAGAGTTATCTTCTGGGCGAGGAGCTATGGGAAGTCGTCGGTGGTGACGACAGGCAGGAAGTGACAGCTGCTTTTGGTACTGCTGAGCAGGTTAGGCTCTGGAGAAGAACAAATGCGAAGGCGGAGTTCATTCTGAAGAGGGCCGTGTCGCCAGAACTGTTTGATCACATCATTGGATGTGAGTCGGCTGCTGATATTTGGACAACTATTGATGAGTTGTTCAATAGGAAGAATGTGGCGCGGCTTCAGTTTCTGGAGAATGAGTTGGCTAGAACAACTCAGGGAGACCTTTCCATCTCGAAGTACTTCTTAAAGATGAAGAGCTTGTGTGCTGAGCTGTCGGCACTTGATCCTGATGAGCCTATCTCTGAGGCTAAGATGAAAATGCACATTATCCGCGGCTTGCGGAAGGAGTATGTGGCCTTTGTTACATCTGTTCAAGGATGGGCTACTCAGCCCTCTCTGCTAGAGCTTGAGAATCTGCTTGCATCGCAGGAGAGCTTGGCAAGGCAGATGGCTGGAGTGAACCTTAATCAGGAAGGCAGCGAAGCCCTCTTCTCAGGCAAGAAGAAAGGATGGGAAGGGAAGAAGAAGAAGAAGGTGCAGGTCGCTGGTGAGAAGGAGCCTTCAACGTCTTATCAGCCGGAGAGGAGCAATGCTCCTAAGGACTGGAAGAAGAATCTGAAGTGCTACCGGTGTCATCAGCGAGGGCACTTCAAGCGGGACTGCAAGGTCAAACTGCAGCCTGGGCATGCTGCGGGAAAGGAGGAAGCTTGCTCGAGAAGTGAAGAAGCAGAATGAGGTGGAGCTTTCATGAAGGGCACTTGTGTCCGGGCCTTATCTACTGAGGACTTCAACAGCGAGTGGATCGGGGACTCCGGATGTGGTCATCACCTGACCGGAGACAAGTCCAAGTTCACCTCCATGCAAGCATACTCAGGTAATGAAGCTATTATCACTGCTGATAATACTGTTTATGCAGTTGAGAAAGAGGGGGTAGTGTCCTTGGGTAGTGATCAGGGGCCACTCACGTTAAGGAGTGTGTATCACATTCCGGGCATGAAGAAAAACCTCTTCTCGGTGACCAACGCGGTGGACGCTGGGTATCACGTTCTGTTTGGGCCAACAGACGTGAGGTTCCTTCGCAACGTATCAGCGGTTAAGGCTGATGTTGCTCATGTTGGAAGGAGGGTGAAGAACTTGTTTGTTCTTTCCACCAATGCTTATGTTGATAGAATGAGGGCCAATGATAGCGCTGCTATCTGGCATGAGCGGCTGGGGCATGTTGGCATGGACAAGCTAAAGGCAATGGCTAGTAGAAGTTTGGTGAAGGGGTTGCCTAAGTTGTCCTCCTTTGGTGACGGGCATGTTTGCGCGGGCTGTCAATACGGTAAGGCACATCGCCTTCCGTTTGATAAATCACAAACAAGGAGCAAGAAACCATTGGAGTGTATTCATGGCGACCTGATGGGACCAACAGTCACTGCCAGCCTTGGTGGAAGCAAATACATGCTGGTGTTGATTGATGACTACTCGAGGTATACTTGGGTGTACTTCTTGAAGGAGAAGGCAGAAGCTTTCCGGTTGTTCGTGGAGTTCAAGGAGTTGGTGGAAGGCCGGCTTGGCTTGCGGATTAAGAAGCTTAGAACTGATAACGGGGGTGAGCTTGTTTCCTCCGAGTTTTCTAACTTCTGCAGGAAGCACGAGATCCAACAAGAGCTTACTTGTGCTCACACTCCACAACAAAATGGAGTAGCGGAGCGGAAGATCCGTCATTTGACGGAGACCTGCAAATGTTGGCTTCATGCGAAAGAGATCCCAAGGTTTTTTTGGGCGGAAGGGATGTCTTGTGCTGCCTATGTCATCAATCGGATGCCGCTCAGCCCTATCAACATGAAGACTCCTGTTGAGCTGTTATTGAAGGAGAAGCAGAGTGTGGGACACCTTAGGGTGTTCGGTTTAACTTGCTACGTGCATGTCTTGGATGCTTCACGGACTAAGCTGGATGCGAAGGCAAGGAAGCTTGTCTTTGTTGGCTACGATGAGCGGAAGAAGGGATGGAAATGTATGGACCCTATGACGAAGAAGTTCGTGGTGTCAAGAGACGTTGTATTTGACGAGCTGACCTCATATGGAGGTGGCCCGGTTGAGCTAACCGGAAGTAGCAGAGTTGATGAAGCACCGGTGGTGGTTGCTGAAGGCTTGGAAGAGGAGCATGTTGTTTCACCAGCAGCTCCTGTTTCTTCTAACTCCGAGGCTGAGCCTTCTGGCTCAGGAAGTAGGGGGAGTATTGCCCAAAGCTTGCCCCTAGTAGGAGTTGAGGTTGAAGATACAACGGAAGCAGTGAGCAAGGAGCCGACCCTTCGGAGATCGAAGAGGGTTGTGAAGCCACCGGCTCGGTACTGTGATGGGAATATAGTGAGCTTTGTCTCCTACTTCTTTGCAGGTCCTCTGGATGAGCGAGAGCCTGCAAACTTCAACGAGGCCACTGGAGTTAAGGAGTGGGATGATGCCATGAAGGAAGAGATTGATGCTCTGAAGAAGAATGAAACCTGGGACCTTGTGCCCAAGGTTGATGGCATTGCTCTGGTTACTTGCAACTGGGTGTATAAGTTGAAGAAGAAGGCTGATGGGAGCATTGATAGGTTCAAGGCTCGCCTGGTCACTAGAGGATTCTCACAGCAGTATGGAGAAGACTATGAGGAGACATTTAGTCCGGTGGCGAAGATGACTTCAGTTAGAGTGGTGATCGCCTTGGCTGCTAGCAAGGGATGGAGGTTGTGGCAACTCGATGTGAAGAATGCCTTTCTTTATGGAGAGATTGACAAGGACATCTTCATGGATCAGCCGCTTGGTTTTGTTTATGAAGTTCATCCGGACTATGTCTGCAAGCTCAGTAAGGCTCTTTACGGGTTGAAGCAGGCTCCTAGAGCTTGGTATGGGAAGATTGCAGAGTACTTGCAATTCTGTGGATACCTTGCTTCCAACTCGGATTCAAGCTTGTTTGTCAAGAAGAGTGGAGAGCTTCAAGTCTTGGTCCTACTGTATGTGGACGACATGATCATCACAGGGAACTCGGAGGGGGAAGTAGCAAGGCTCAGGGCCGAGCTTGCTATACGCTTCGAGATGAAAGACTTGGGAGAGCTTCATCACTTTCTCGGTCTTGAGGTGGAGAGGAAGGAGTGCGGGATTCTCATTTGCCAGAAAGGGTATGCAGATCGCATTGTGAAGCGGTTCGGCATGGGCGAAGGGAAGAAGTGCTCTACTCCACTGGAACCTGGGCTAAAGCTTCGACGAGATGAGGGAAGGGTTCTTCTTGATCCCTTGGTGTTCAGGGCTCTTGTTGGGAGCTTGATTTACTTGACGATTACAAGGCCAGACATTGCTTATGCTGTTGGCCGAGTAAGTCGATTCATGGCTGAACCAAGAAAGACTCATCTGGTGGCGGCAAGAAGTATTCTGAAGTATGTCAAGTCAACTTCTGAGATGGGACTCCTCTATGGAAGGGACTCGGAGTTTGCATTGCTTGGGTACACGGATGCTGACTATGGCGGTGATTCGGATGATCGGAGGTCTACTTCAGGTTATGTGTTCACTTGCGGTTCAGCTAGCATCTCGTGGTGTAGCAAGAAGCAGGACTCTGTGTCAGTCTCAACAACGGAGGCAGAGTATAAGGCTTCGACCTTGGCAGCTCGGGAAGCCATCTGGTTGAGGAGGCTTATAGAGGATGTTCATGAAGAAGTGCAAGGGCCTACTTTACTCCGGGGTGACAATGAGAGTGCTCTCAAACTGGTAAACAATCCAGTGTGTCACGCCAGGACAAAGCACATTGAGATCGATCACCACTTCATCAGGGAGAAGGTGTTGGAGGGATCTCTGTTGGTCGGGCATGTTCGGAGTGAAGATAATCTTGCTGACATCTTCACGAAGCCACTGTCGAAGGGGCCCTTTGAGTGCTTGCGCAGCTTGCTGGGCTTGGTCACCACTTCTCACTTCAAGGGGGAGTGTTGAAATTTGTGAAGTGGAAGTGGTTGACGGGACAGGCCGGGCGGCCTGGGCGGACAGCTTTGGTGGACTAGGCGGACTGGGCGGACTGCGGATTGCGGCCTGGTGGAAAGTCTAGTGGAAGCCGGCTGTTCTTCTGAGCGGATTGTATGGGTGAAGTCCGCGGACTATGCGATCTGTTATCTGCGGATAGGACGTTGGCTTTGGTTTAGCCAAGGAGCGGCCTGAGCGGATAGAGGCTTGCGGACTGGTGCATTGCTCAGTGGCCGTGGTGCAAGCTTGTGCTGATTGGCGGTTTGGCTCTTGTCCGCGGAATGCATGCGGACTGGTGTGTCCGCGGTGATTGCGGTTGCGGACTGGGCCAAGAGCTTGGCTGAGGCCTTGTCGAGCTCTGGTTTTACAGCAGGAGTTGTGCTGTGGAAGGCTTTGGCGGACTGGTGTTTGGAGTCCGGCACGTAGCTATTGCATTGGACAGTGGCGAGTAGCTTGCAGACTGCTTCTCTTTGACGAAGTGATTGGCGGTCTGTTGCTTGGTGGTTGGCGGACAGGATTCTGTGTCTGCCATGCTCGCGTTTAGCCCTTAGTGGTTCTGGACTTGGTCACACTCTATGCCAAGACCAGGGTGTCCGCTGTATCCGCCAAGTCCGCTGTTGACCGGGCGGACTGTGCTTGTTCTGCCTTGGGTCGTGGACTTGTGGCGGATAGAGGCTTGAGTCTTGCGGACTGCCTCTGATGTGTGCGGACAGCCATTGAAGGGGGGGGTTGCTGTCCTGCAGTGGTTGTAGGTTGTGCGGGCTGATGCCTTGTCCGCATAACCTGTGCGGACTGAGGAGGGTTCGCCAAAGGTGCCTTGCTCCTGGCAGTTTTCCTTGGTATCCGGCTAAGTCCTTGCGGACTCGGCGGACGGTGTTTTTGCTATCGCGCGGGCTAGGGCGGTGTCGCTATCTCTAGGGCGGTGACCACACTCCTCACCTCGCCTATAAATAGGACCCCCCTGGCAGGTCTACAGTAACTTGAGTGAATAGTAAGTTGAGCTTGGTCAGGGCTGCGGTCTCAGTTTGTCTGTCCGCGCGGATTGACTCAGGGCTGACGGTTTGCTGTGTGCAGGTCACGCGGGTAGCTTCAAGGAGCCAGGAGTTTGGCTGTGACTTCGGTCAAGTACTTGGAAGTTGTGCGGTTGCTGCGGATTCAGCAGGAGGTCGCTCTGCGGCTTGTCAGCTCTGTTTCATCTTTGCCAGCTTCAATAACCTGTCCGCCGGTCTCAGGCGGGTAGGCGGTCTGTTCCTCAGCAGGAGGCGAATAACGGTGTGTCCGTGCGGCCTCGCGGTCTCGGCGAACTCCGTGTCTATTCGGCGGATTGCAGCTAAGCTCGGGTGACTTCGGCGGACTCGGCGACCTCGGCGGCCTCGGCGGACTCCGGTGCTGTCTGCCCGGCTTGTTTTGTTGAACTTTCTGTTATAACTGTTGCACTAGCGAAATCATGTCTCGCTACGTATACCTCGTTGTGTAAAGAAGTGGAATGTATAAAGATCTGCTTGTGCTTCCATTGTGTGTTGGTGTTAACCTTTGTTCCTTGGTTCTCCGCTGGTTCAGAGTGTGAACTGGGTAGTGCCGAAGATATTAATTTGGTGTTTGGGCTACCTTGCTGACCACTTTGAGAAATTTTAACAAGCAGATCCCGCTGTCAGGCTCTCACCTAGTTGACAGGGCTGGAAGTCACTCGGTGTCATCCTTGGGCCACGGGCAGATACCGCCGTCAGGCTCTCACCAAGTCGACGGGCTGAAGGTCACCCAAAAAAGTCCTTCCCCCCAGGTAGTGCCTAACAAACCTGGCCTTTCCAAGAGAGGAGAGCTCGGCATGGGCGAGTTCGGGATCGCTGAGCCAGCTCGGGCTCGGCAGAAGATCAGCAAGCTAGAGCCTTGGGCCTCGCCAAGAGGAGGCGGGTCCCGCCGGGCCGCCTCGTCCCCCCGCTATGTTTTACTTGTGAAGATTTAGAAAGGTTGGTCTCGCATCGATGAGATGGTGGACAGCTCGCGAGCAAGCTGGGGGAAATCCTGAGAGTTGGCAAGCCAGGCCCTGGGACCTCGCCAAGAGGAGGCGGATCCCGCCGAGAGGCCCCGCCCCCCGCTTTATTTTACTTGGAAAAATTCAGAAAGTTCGGTTTTTTTATTAAGTAGGCCGAGGACAGCTCGCGAGCGAGCTGCGGCGAGGCCCTGGGAATTGCCGAGCACTCAAGGTACTCTCCCGCGGGCGCGTACTAATGACTATCCTACTCAGTACCTGTCTATGCGAGGTCGCCTGGGGAAGTACTCGCGGATATGCAGAACACAACAAAAAGAAAACAAAAAGAAATGGCACGGTTATGATCAAAAATCTTTTTTCATTAAATAAAGATGTTTACAGGGGCTCGCCTCGGCGAGTAAATAAAAAAAAAGAAAGAAGAAGAATATGCAAATTCAGGACTCCCCCCCCCCCCCCCCCCCGCCGTACCGGTCCTCCCCCTCGCCCGATTGATCCTGGAAGCCCTTCCCGAACATCGCGTCCAGGCTATCCTCCTTCTCGCTGGGCGGCGTCGTCGGGAACAAGCTCGACATCAGGTCCTTGACAGAGATCTCCTCGCACCCCTGCACCAGCACCCCCGTGTCCTTCATCATTTGGAGGGTGCACTCGGCCGCTTGGATGGAGTTGATCCACAGCCTCTCGGCGAGGTCGGCCTCGCCAAAGACCCGCGGCCTCTTATAGGGGAGGGTAGTGTTGACGTCGCTGGCCGGGAAGAAGATCTCCGCCTGGCGGCGGGCCTCGCGGCTGAGGTTCTGATTCTCCTCCTTCAGCCTCGCATTCGCCCCCTCCAGCTCGGCAAGCCGGGCGCGCAGCTGGCCGATCTCCTCCTCCTGCTTGGCATTGCGAGCCCGCAGCTCCCCAGCAGCCTTGGCATCCTGATGCAAGAGAGAAACTCATTAACAGTGTAAAATATTTCAAGTAAAATAGGGAAGGAGCCTGATACTCACCAACCCGCTGGCAGCCTGGGCGAGGAGACCCTTGGCGATGCCGAGCTGCCTCGCCTGGTCGGAGACCTTGTCCTTGGCGACATCGCGAGCCTGCACGGCTTTTAGGAGTTGATTGCTGAAGGCAAAGCTGCGGAGAGTCAGCATGCGGTGGAGCTCCATGGTCCGTAGGTGGGCGTGCAGACCCTCATGGCCGAGCTGCAGAAGGGTCATATTCTTGTAGGCCTCGGCATCCTCGCGGCCATAGAGGCCGAAGCCGAGGGCGTAAGCATGGCCAGTGGCGGGCTCGCGGTCATGCCATGACAGATGCAGAGATGGAGACCCGATGGGCCAGCTCATCCCACTACACCATGGGCTCCCCCGCCGAGTCCTTTCACCGCCCCCCGAAGTTGAAGAGGGGATGTTGTTTCGGCGCCCCGCGCTCGCCAGCCGCCCTCTTCGCCGAAGGAGGTGGGGAGATCGCCGCTGCAGAAGAAGGAGCCTTGCTGCCCTTCCGACCTTTGCTAGTGGTCTCCTTCAGCGGGCTCTCCGACGACACGTCGGGGGGGGGGGGGGGGGGTCTCAGTCGAGCTTATGTATTTGGGGCTGGGTTGATGTTGTTGATGTTATTTTCCCTGTGGAGCGAGCACAACCTTCTTCATCTTTTTTGCTAATGGCTGGCGGTGTGGCGGGTTCGACCCCGCATCCTCAAGACGCCTCTTGCTGGAAGAGGGTTGGGAGAAGGCCGCCTCATCTCGGCAGGCCGCCGCCGCTGCCTTTTCACGAGCAAGGGGGTCCGGGTGCGACCCCGGGTCCGCAAACGGCGGGTTCGCGGGAATCAACCGCTCCCCTGCAAGGAAAAACTTGGAAAAAGTTAGAAGATTTTCAACAAGCAATATGGTGAGCTCGGCAATCTGGCGAGTTCGACAATATGGAGAGAACAATACCTTCGCCGGGTAGAACGAGGAGGAGTGTGTCGAGGCCCCTTCGCAGGAAGGCGACCTCGAAATCCTTATGGAGGAAGTATTTGTGGAGCTCGGCATCATTGCGGGATACGGCCGGCGGGTGGTAGACCTCCTCGCCTTTGTGCTGCGGCGAGTACGGGATGTTGCCGAGATCGCCCTTGATAAAGGCGATCCTGGTCATCCAGTTGTGGTGCTTGTTCGCGATCTCGCGAACTTTGATCATCGAGCCGCCGAAGTAAGCGACCCCATCCGGCGTCGCCTTGTAAGAGAAGAGCTTCCTGAACACTGTCAGGTTGAACTCTATCCTCTCTCGACGGAGGTAGCTCGCGAATGCCACCATCATGGCGATGGCATTGGAGTTCAGCTGCGCGGGAACCGCGCCGTAGTGCTTCAGAATCTGCCGGACCTCCGGCCGCGCAACCCCACCTCAAAATGAGAAATGTGGAAGGCGAGCTCGTCGTCGTAGAAGGTGTTGATGGCCTCCCCCTACCTCGGTCGGCGCGCCTTGAAGTCCGGCGGCACGTACTCCGTCTCGAACTCCGCGAACTCCTCCTCGCTGGTATGCCCCTCGAAGAAGCAGTAGTCAGTGAAGTGCTGGGCGCACTTGCTGCGGCCATCAGCGTCGGGATTGGTCTTGCCCATGCTCGCGAAAGAAGACGAGGCGCGAGTAAGAAGAAGAAAGAAGCGCAGAGAGAGAGAAAGAAATAAAAGCACGGTACGGGGGTTGGTGGGGGGGGGGGGGGTATTTATAGAAAAAGAAATTGGGGGTCAGGCCGTCCAATCGGCTCAGCTCGCCGCCCCAGCTCGCCACCCCAACTCGCCACCCCAGCTCGTCGACTTCCGGCGCGTCCCAACCAAGGCTAAGTCAAACATCGCAATATATTATTTGAATAACGCATGTCCAAGAATATTCTAAAATTACTTATTACAGAGACCAAGTTCAGGAATAAAAAGAGGGGCGCGCGAGCAGGGGGAGCATCAAGAGGCGAGTACCGGTCGGCTCGGCAAAGGAGCCGCCCTCTTATCTACCCCTGTCTCGCGGCTCCCGCCCCACAGAATGCCGCGCGTGGAGCAGCTCGCGGATCCTCCCCGAATTCCTCTGTGCCACTGAGAGGCCATCGTTTATATCGTCCAGAAGCCGGGAAGGATACATCAGCTCGCCAGCCTGGCCGCTTCGCACCACGTCGGCAAGACGTGCGTAGTCGCGTTGTAGCGTCTCGTTGACCCCTGCACCTCGCACAGCCCGCACACCAGCTTCTTGAAAAGCTTAACCTCCCTTCTCATCAGCTCTCCTTGATCCACTTCGGGGCCCAGGTAAGAGTCCAGCGCGCTCGGGGCGGGGAGTGGAGAGTAGTGTGCTGCCCGCGAAGACTCCTCGACAGCGGATTGACTGGGTGGAACTGTGGAGTCAAACGTCAGCAAAAAGAGGAATGCAGGAAAAGCTCATGGGGCAAGAATCCAAGCAAAATTGACCTGACGAGCTCGACAACTCGAAGGAGATGCGGGGAGGAATGAACCTCAGATCCTACCCGTGACCTGGGCCGCGAGTCCCCGGCGAGAGAAGCTCGAATCCCGGGGTGGGGATGATTCCCAGACCCGCCCCCGCGACCGCGTCAGTTCGCCGAGGAGAGGGGGCGTGCACCGGCGAGCTCGGCCTCTGTGAGCTTAACACCAAGGTCCCAAAGGCATGGGACGGCTCCCGGTGGCGATTTTCCGGAGTCATGAACCGCGAGTCCCCAAGAGCGGTCTTGGCTCGCGGGGTGGCGTCTCGCGATGCGGTGTATTTTGCACCATCAGGGCGGCGATCTGGGCCGTCACAGACCTCTACGGCATTCCTCCCTCTTTCAGAGGCAGGCAGAGTGGAGGAGCCGGTCTCGTGCTCCAAGGTGGCCCTCAGGTCGTTGTAGATGGGCTCGGCCGCGTGGGGGAATGGTTTCGTCTTCTTGGAGCTGGGCTCGGCAGAGCCACCCTGCGGCACAGCGGCAGGGACCGCCGTCAGGGCGGCTACGCGAGCTGCAGAAGCCTGGCGATCTCGGTCTAGACGCTCTTGAATCTCCTTGGGGAGCGGGATCTTGGCGGGGTTAGAGCAAAGGGAATGACAAGAGTCAGGCAGGTAAGCAGGTGCATATATATAGCCGCAGGTAGGCCCCACCCGAAGATTCCCTCCAGCCCACTGCGCAATCGCCAAACACTTGGGGTTGGATGTTTCTTTCCGAGCTTTGCCAAGCTCGAAAAAAGCGGGGATTATGTACAACCCCGTGTCTGGAGAGTGAGGTCGCCAAGAACCATACCGGGCAGTTCAGATCGGCCAAGCAACAGGCAAGCCCGACAAAGGATTCGTAGGATCGTGGGCGAGCTCGGCAAGGAGAAGCCGAACCCGAGCTCGACATTCGTCGACCGCGAGCTCGGCATTCGCCGAGCTAAGCCAGGATTCATCGAGCCGAGGTCGGCTAATGGAAGCCGACTGATGGGCGAGCTCGCCATCCCGAATCACGCTGGCGCAAAGGATCTCGGCAACAGCAGGCGAGCAGGATCTGCCGAGGTGGCCAGGCTCCCCAGCTCGCCCAGATACAAGAGGTAATTTTTACTGTTTTGCCCCCGCTGGTCTGCCTATAGCCCTTCAAAACAGCGGAGTTTGGCTGTTGATAGACCCAGCCAAGGGTTTTTTGGTAACTTCAGGTCAGTTCCTTTTGTTATCGGCAGTCCAGATTCTAAAAAACTATAAATAGGACCCAAGGGGTACCCCAGAAGGCATGCTTCATGTGCTCTCCTGCTCCAGTTTCAAGTGCTCTCTGAGGGTACCTTAGCTCGGCCTCTGGCTAAGGAGGGGAAGCGCTCTCAGATCTTCCGGGTGTGTGGTGGGTCCTCCCCGCCGAGCCCTTGGGTCGGTTCCTCTTGTTTCTTCTATTGTTTTGCTTGCAGGAGCAAAGTAGGTGTGCGACCACCCACTACAACAAAGTTGTCATACGGCGACATTTTTTTCATGCCTTTAGTGACGATTTCAAAGCGTCACGATAGTTTTGGTGACGTTTATAAAAACGTCACTAAATCGTCACGATTGCGCATGTCGCTGTAGCACCTTGCGACGCTTTCAAAAAAAACAACGTGATTGCATGTACTCTACAATGATGTTTTTCTCAAAAACGTCGTAATTGACAGTTACTCTACGGTGACACTTTTTCAAAAAAATGTCATGATTGACAATTGTTTTACCGCGACGCTTTCCAAAAACGTCATTATAAGCAATTACTTTATCATGACACTTTTTACAAAACATGAAGATAAATATTAACATTAACACGATGTTTTTTTACAAAACGTCACTATAATTAAAACTCTATAATGACGTTTTTAAAAAACGTAATAACCTTTTACATTTGAGAAAAAAATTAAAACAAATTAAATTTATGATAATCTAAAATGAAAAATAATTATGTTTTTAAAATCTTAATTAAAATTATAAATATAATTTTTTATAATTTTTTTTAACATTTAAAATATTTTGAGAGTGGTATTAAGAAAACTTGAGAAATTTTTTACAACTTGTTGTCCAAATAATATATCTCTAATTATACCAAAAATAAAAATAAAAAAATACCCACATAATACATCATCATTAAGTTTGAAGAGTATAAACATGCAAAAGATCACATTTATGATCAACAAACTTGTTTCAAGTGAATATAAACTTACAAAAAAACATAATCATTCAACATATATATTGTTTTCAAAATCATTCAACATTTAAAATTTCCCAAAAAACATTTATTAAGTTTCAAAATCATTCAACATATAAACTTTCAAAATAACATAATTATTCAACATATATATTGTTTTCATAATCATTCAACATAATCATTCAAGTGAATATAAACTTCCAAAAAAACAAAATCATTCAACATAATCATTCAAAATATATATTGTTTGAAGCACCATGCAGCTTCAAAATTTTCTTCTTTAATCATTAGCTTCATTGACATTGTATTGATGAGCATTCAACTTCTTTCATACATCATCTACCGCTCGCATCATCTTTTTCAAACTTGAATCATAATAAATAAAACTGTTCAATTACCTGCATAATAAATAAAATTGAAACACGGATTAAACATTTATTGTAATTACATTTAAAGTTAAAATAAATAACAATTGGAAAAAAACACAATAACAATGTGACATAAAACAAGAAACCGCATATCTCCACATCAAAGAATAAACATTGCACATAAATCAAACATGAAATGAGCAGGTGGGGTACTTAAGAGTTTAAGCAACTTCCACATAATATAATTAAAAACTGTTGGCGACAGATTCACACAACTTCTTACAGCAATTTGGGCACAAATCTTGACGTTTTGCCAAAATTGTTTGTGTCAAACTGCTGCCGCGGTTTGGCACAAACTGTTGCTCCTGCTTGGCACAAACTGCTGCAGGAGCAGCAGTTTGTGCACAAACTGCTGCTGAACTGCTGCAGCAGTTTGTGCACAAACTTTGCACAAACTACTGCAACAGTTTGGGGGCAACTGTTGCCAGCAGCAGTTTCGGCCAACTGCTGCCAGCAGCAGTTTCGGCCAACTGCTGCCAGCAGCAGTTTCGGCCAACTGCTGCTGCAGTAGAAGGTTGGGGCAACTGCTGCTGCAGCATCCTAAGGCCCAACTGCTGCAGCAGCAGCCTGAGGCCCAACTGCTGCAGCAGCAGTTTGCGCCCAGCTGCTGCTGCAGCAGTTTGCACCCAACTGTTGCACCCAGCAGTTTGCGCCCCACTTGCTTATAGGCGCACACATATAGTTCCCCTGGACTATGGATCGAGCAGTGCGTATTGTGCAGGCTAAGAAATAAACTTGAATAACATGAGAAATAACTGCACTGGAATTGCAAAATTAACAATTTCACAAACTGCTGCAGTAGTTTGTGCAAAGTTTGTGCACAAACTGCTGCTGAACTGCTGCAGCAGTTTGTGCACAAACTTTGCACAAACTGCTGCAGCAATTTGGGGAGTTTGGGGAGGCAAGAACTGCTGCAGGATCAACAGTTTGTGCACAAACTGCTGCTGAACTGCTGCAGCAGTTTGTGCACAAACTTTGCACAAACTGCAGCAGCAGTTTGGGGCAACTGCTTCCAGCAGCAGTTTGGGGCAACTGCTGCCAGCAGCAGTTTCGGCCAACTGCTGCCAGCAGCAGAAGCTTGGGCCAGCTGCTGCTGCAGCAACTTGAGGGCCAGCTGCTGCAGTAGCAGCTTGAGGCCTAGCTGCTGCTGCAGCTACTTGAGGCCCAGCTGCTGCGGCCAGCAGTTTGCGCCCAACTGCTGCGGCCAGCAGTTTGCGCCCCACTATGCTCTTTTGTGTATATAATATTTCATATTTTTCAACCACAACAGCATGTGGTTTTTTTGTTAAATGCATCAAAAATTGATCGAAGGCATCAATTTTCTTTAATATTTAGTTGGATTTGATAACTCAAAACCTGAATATTTTTCTTGAAACATGCAGCTAGCTCTCAGAATATGATGACATGGTAAGGAGGGAGCAACTCTAGCTACACTCTCCATACATTGATTGAATGTATACTAAACCCTTAACTAAGATAAAATAAGGTGCTGAAAATTATGCATTGATTGAATGTATTGTTACTTCAAACAATGTACGACCCTCCCTTTTCGAGTTCAAAACATGACTAAGGGGAGCCTTATGTTACCAGTAGGTGATACCAATCCGATAGCGATAAATTAGTCTGTAGAATGTGTTCGGAGATGAACATCCCAGCTCATTCCGTGACTGCTGCAGCAGTTTGTGACTGCTGCTGCAGTTTGTGACTGCTGCAGCAGTTTGTGACTGCTGCTGCAGCAGTTTGTGACTGCTGCTGCAGCAGTTTGTGACAAGCTGCTGCAGCAGTTTGTCAAACTGCTGCAGTTTGGGGCGACTGCTGCAGTTTGGGGCGGCTGCTGTACCAGCAGTTTGGGGCGACTGCTGTACCAGCAGTTTGGGGCTGCCCCAAACTACTGCAGCAGCAGTTTGGGGCAACTGCTGCTGCAGCAGTTGGCCCAAACTGCTGTTGCAGTAGTTTGGGGCTCCCCCAAACTGCTGCAGCAACAGTTTGGGGCAACTGCTGCTGTCAGCAGTTTGCGCCCAACTGCTGTGGCCAGCAGTTTGCGCCCAACTGCTGCGGCCAGCAGTTTGCGCCCAACTGCTGCGGCCAGGAGTTTGGGCCCAACTATTGCGGCCAGCAGTTTGACAACTGCAGTCATGTGGTTACTTTATCAGTAAGTTTGTTTTGAATTTCAATGTGCCAGTGCTGGGAAAATAATTCCTATCAAGCCTAGATGTGGTGCTGGGAAAATAATTCCTATCTGGCCTTAGGATGATAAGTGTATGCAATGAGAGATCTAAGAGTAATTACAATTAAAAAAATTAAAACATAAAATCCGAGTGGTTAACATAAACAACTGCAATTGATTCAATGACAAACAGATTAAGCTTTACTCTGCTTGGAGGGCCAAAAGCTAACACACACAAGCGATAAGGATCCTACAAAGGGTGATCAATCTGCTACTACGCTACAACAATGCTGAAATAAATAACATAATACAACTAAACTCACGAGTGAGAGGCCGTAGGCGAGGGCGCAGAAATACGGCGGTCGTAGATGCGGTGGTGGCTGTCTCGGGTGATGAGGAAAGTAGTATGGAATCTGTATAAGTGGGCGGGAGTGGTGAGTGGGACAGGATCTGCTGCTGCGCTACCAGGACATGATCGGGCTCGATGGGGTCGGCCAGGCTCTGCTGGGCCTGGGAGGGCTTGGGCTGCAGGATATTGGTGCTAGGAGGGTCAGCCAGGCTGGAAGCAGGGCTGCTTGTGGTTGTCCTTGCAAGAGGTAGGCTGGTTGGCTGCCAAAGCAGGGAGTATTTTGGGTCTAGATGGGCTAGAGAAGTGGACGATTGAGTAGGATGGGTATTTGGAGGGAAGCGGCGGCCATGAGGTGCTGTTTGAAATGGTTCGTTAAACTGCAGGACATACGGGAATCGGCGCCTAGGGTTGCGGATCGACATCGTGGACAATACCTTTGAAAACGTTATTAAAGTACAAATATAGAGACTTAAATATGATGCAATCAAACGATCGTGGTGAATTTAATGATATAATACCTAAACAACATTTTCTTTTACATAGTACGACATCAAATATTTTCTTGAAATTCTATCAAACACTTGCATGCCTCGCCAAGTTTATCACTGAAGTTCTGAAAAGCCTTGGTTGTGGTTTCAAAATGGACTTGATTGAGTTGATTGAGAAGTAGATGCGGTTGTATTACCCAGTTCAAAATGAAGAAAATCAAGATCTATTTTTTTAACTTGTTGCAAGAGTAATCTTGGATCTCAACATATATAATAGATCTACACATGATCCAAATACAGAATTTTGCTCTTGCGAAAAGCATGACAGCAAAAAGATCAAATTTCAAGTACAATACTATATAGCATAAAAGAGTATGGAGCCTCCATGTCAGTCCTTTTCTAAATTGTACTCTCTTTTCTTTTTTTACTCCAAATGCATGGTGACATTTTGTTGAAATTAGTACCAAATAACCAGCCAGTTTCAGAAGAATATAAGTCGATCAATCTAACTTTAAATCATGCACATATATGAAGCTGTGAAGCAGTGGTGCTAAGAGGAAAAAAATGAGTAAAGCAAGTCTTTTCAGCAAATTAAAAGTAGTCCTTAAAAACAAAAGAACCATGGTAATCATTATCATATGAAATACATCAATATAGGTCAGCCATAAGTAGTCTAAAAGCAATTATATGTACCAGGAAATCAGTTTATCAGAAAACATTTCGACCAGGCTGAAAGCACAAACTGAGGCCAAACTGCGTCCAACAATTTTGCACAAATTGCGGCTAGACTGCGGCCAGATTGCGGCTAGACTGCGGGTAAAATTTAATATCATTTTTCATTCAATTGAATCTCAAAAAATAATATAAGAAGGTAGAAATCAAACCTTGATTCGAATTGATATTTATAGTAGGAGATGGTGTTGTGGTGTTGTTAGGGGTAGACTCATTTATATTTGATCTTCCAATAGAAGCCAACATTCTCAAAAACTGCACAAATAATACATATTTATAAAACTATTGCAATTAAATTAAATATTATTACTTGGATTTAAACACAATTATTACTTGGTCTGGTGATAGATGTATCCCTGGTCCTATTGATGTTCCAGGTGAATTTTCCCTAGAATTTTGTTGCGACCTGTCAGCCACAAGACTATCCATGGTCTTCTGTATGATAGAAATTTGTAATTTCAATTGTTCAATCTCCCGCAACTCTTCTGGATTTGTAGATTTCAAGCCAGTTGTTCTTGAGCGACGTGATAAATCAGGGTATATCTGAATTGCAGTGACACCCAATCTCATACCACGACATCGACCATAATATTCATGTCCAAATGTAGATATATATATATATATATATATATATATATATATATATATATATATATATATATATATATATATATATATATTGTGCAATACTCTAAATCGAATCAAAATGTTATAAAATACTTTTTTACCTAAATGCACCTTCATGTATTTCATTTATTTGTGTGTCAGGAGGATGCTGCGATATTTGTTCCTCGATAGCCTTGTCCAAGGCAACCTAAAAAAAAGTGCACAGATGAAATTTTCAATAAACAATTTGGATATTATTATAATTTAATGAAACACTTACTTTTTTGATATTGCATCATCATTCACCAAAGTTTTCTCATTTTTCTTGCTTGTGCGACTATCTAAGAACAAGTCAATGCGAGTTGGCTCTCTGCCCAATCCAATTTCCTTATAAAAAATCAATTATTCAGCTTTATGTACTAAAGTAAGAAATAATAAGGATATATATTTATATATATGTATACCAAGTCCTTTTTTCGATTAGCAAGACTCATCCGTCCAAGAGTATGTGCACCAATATTTTTTTGGCGACATGCTTTATTTCTTTCACTTATACTCTGCCACATCAGAAAATTCATTCTAAATCTTTTAAAATGTTGGAAATTAAAAAAAAGATTGGAAGAATAAACAAATAAAGATATAATACCCTTCCTTTTGTAGAATACCAATATTTCACAATGTCAATAAATTGGCTTTCTGGCATATCTGTAGGACCACCTCGTGCAATAAGTGATTCTGGAGTATCCAATGGGTCATAATATCGTTTTTTAAAAGTTGACTTCCAATTCCTAAAGCTTTCTCTTATAATTTCCATGATAAGCTTTTTGTCAGTCTCAAATACGAGAAATCTTTGCTGCATGAATAAACATAAAGCTTATAAATTTTATTTAATATTCAATAAAATCATGATGCTTATGTGCACTCACCTTAACCATACTCCATGCAGTTTCCTTGCTATACTGGGACACATGCGTCCAAGATAAAGGAGTCATTAGAAATAATGATGTATTTCGTGCAAGTGTGCCTAAGAACGATGAAAGTTGAGGTGCGCCATTTCCAACAAATTGCACATGTTTGTTTCGCTCCAATAAGATAATTTTATCTGATGGCATAAGATGAATATCCTTACATGTTGTTGCTCCTCATAACTTTTTACTTCTATTTTCACCTACGTATACAAAACTTTGATTATTGTACTTGCATTTATAGCAAATCATACAAAGAAAAACATTTATTATTTACCTGAGCTCCCTAGGACTTCATTACTAAGATTAATAGCTTCTTGATCACTATGTTGATGTTCATCAGAGCTTTCATCTGTTGAAAAAAATGTGTAGTTGTTGGATCATGTAGTGGTTCCTTGTGGGCATTTGAAGTGATCACATGAGGGCCACCGCTTACACCTTTCTGTTGATCTTTAGCTAGAGAGTTATCCCTTGAAACAAATAATTTTCTTGGAGCAAATGTTCTCTTAGGAGCCATCAAATATCTGCATGATAACAAAATCAAATATTTGCAAGATAACAAGATCCATCCATTGTTATACACTAGTAATACAACAATGTGTAGTCATGGAATGGACAATGTGTAGTTGTTATGCACAAATCAATCAGAATAGCAACACAAAATTGAAAAATAAGAAATTACTTTGATAGGATAAATCTCCAACAATGACAGGAGGATGCAAAAAGTGCTTTATTATAATGGTAATCATGGAATGGACATAATCGGCCCACTTGGAGTTTATAAATTTGCTTCACAACCCAAACTGCATTACATCTACTAATGAACAGGGGGCTGGAAGCAAACTTGTGAACTGGGTGTAGAACTAGTTAGTTGGAAGCAAAACCAGGGTGAGATGAGAGTAGAACTAGTAAATTAGAAGCATCATATGGATACCTGGAAGGGAGTAGAAATAAGGGTACTCTTGAATTGCGGATAAATGCACATGTGAATGCTCAACATCTTGATTTATACTTCTCTTTGCAAACCAGTATTCGCAACCTGACCGTGAATTTATTCCTCTCTTTGCACAACTGTAGGCTCAACATCTGTTCTAACCATCTCGGTGTCTTCATCATCTTGATATAAATTTGGAATATTGTGTATGTCATCACTAACACATTGAATGAAGTTTTCATGATCATCAACACTTGCAGCTTCAAATTCTCCCATTTCATACTCATCTTGTGGTAACATCCTCATGACCAATTCCCAATTTGATTGTTTAGGATCACGAATATAATATACCATTCTTGCTTGAGAAGGGAAAATATATGGGTCATGTTCTAGTGTTGCTCCTATATGTATCAAATTTGTGAAATTAACCAATGTGAACCCATATAAATCTTTCTTCACACCCACATTCTTTGCAGGATTAACTCAATCACATTTAAAAAGCATCACTTTAGTAAAGTCAAAGTAATCCAGCTCTACGATCTCAGTTATTCTACCAAAATAATTGATATCCTCTTGAAGCCCAACATGGTTAGACATAACTTCAACCCCACTATTTTGCGTCCTCTTGTGAATCTCACTGCCTATAATTCGAAATGAAAACCCATTTATATTGTATCCTTTGTAGCTACGAACAATAGAGTTTGGTCTGAGGGCTAATTGTCGTAACTGAGGGTTATCAACAATTGCACCATCCTGATTAACCTGTTATGATAAAATGGAAACATAATTCATTTCATAGTCATTCTTCATTTGTAGATCTAGGTATGAGAACAAGCATGCGTAAATTAATGTACATGCATATGATGATTCTTACTCTTTGCTTAAACCATTCTGAGAATTCTTTATGAACTAGATTCTCCAAGCGGTCCACATCAATACATTGAGGTTGGTGGCGATTCTTCAATTCTTCTCGAAGTTCGCTATTAAAAAATATTAATTAATGCATATTTCAAGAATAAATAATCTTTAACATAGTTTTAAGGTTTATTAAAACTTACCTTCTAAAATTTCAAGCTCTGCACAGTTGAACAAAATATATCGATGAGCTTGCATAAGACTAATTGGATCTAGTACCTTCAAGACAACTCCCCTTGTTGCACTCCCAATTTGTGGAAGCATCCTAAATGCTGGAGTTGGAGACGTAGAATTTGCACTATTACGACTTGATCGATTAAATCGAGTCTCTATCCCTTCTAAGAACCGAGAACAAAAGGTCAAAGTCTCTTCCGCTATATAACCCTCTGCCATAGATCCTTCTGGTTTTGCTCTATTTCGTACATATTTTTTATAATGTCCAAGTTCCCTCTCGATGGGATACATTCATCTAAATTGTACCGGGCCACCCAAAATTGCTTCTTGTGAAAGATGAACCATAAGATGAATCATTACAGTGAAGAATGAAGGGGTGAAAATTATTTCGAGTTGACATAAAGTCACTATTATGCAATCTTCAATCTTAAACAAATCGGAAACATTTAGTTTTTTGGAACATAATTCTCTAAAGAACATGGAAACCTCCATCAATGGTGTCACTATATGCCTTGGTAGCACTGATCGTAAACCAATCGACACCAATTGCTGCATTATAATGTGATTATCATGGCTCTTTAAGCCTTGTATTCTGCATTGCTTCAGTTTTACACAGCGTGATATATTAGAGGCATATCCATCAGGAACTCGTAATGACTTTATCATTCCTAAAAAGATATCTTTCTCCATCTTACTCATGGTGAAGCAAGCTGGAGGAATAATCTCCGTGTCATCATCTCTTTCTTGGATCCATAGATGTTTTAGAACCCCGAGATCCTTGCAATCCCTTCTAGCGAGCACATTATCCTTGGATTTGATTGGGTCACCCAATATAGTGTTCAAAATATTATCACACACATTTTTTCTATATGCATCGTATCAAGACAATGACGTAGTAAATTTGTCTTCCAATAGGGAAGTTCAAAAAATATACTTCTATTTTTCCAATACTTAGTAGGTCCTCCCGAATTATTTTCTCTACCAAACACAACATGAAGATGTTTGGTTTCCTCTGATACTCTTCGTCCATTAGGAGGTTTTTTACTACATATACGCATTTCATGTCGACCAAACTTTCTTGCTTTCCGATATGGATGATCAACTGGCAAGAATCGGCGATGACCCTGATAAACAGTTTTTTGACTATTCTTTAGCCAACATGATTGAGTGTCCAACCCGCATGATGGACATCCAAGTTTGGAATGTGTGTTCCATCCCGATAGATTACCAAGCGCGGGAAAATCGCTAATAGTCCATAATAGTGCTACGTGTAGTGTAAATTTTTTACCATCTAAAACATCAAGCACTTCTACACCCACTTCCCATAACTCATTCAACTCTTTTATTAATGATTGTAGATACACATCGATGTTATTTCCTGACATCTTTGGCCCAGGTATCAAACCCGACATGATAATAGATCTTTTCTTCATGCACTCCCAAGGTGGCACATTGTATATCACTAACATAATTGGCCACGTACTATATGTGCTGCTAAGATCACCGAATGGATTGAATCCATCAGTAGCAAGTCCTAAACGAATATTTCGAGGATCTTTTGAGAACTCATTGTGGCGTTGATCAAATTCCTTCCATGCCAAGCCATCTCTAGGGTGATGCATTAAACTGTCATGATTAAGATCTTTGGCATGCCACTGCATCATCTCGACAGTTTCCTTGCAAAGAAATAGTCGCTCCAAACGTTCTTTCAATGGAAAATACCGAAAAACCTTTTTAGGTGTCTTCTTCATAATGATCACATCTTGTGGCTTCCGTTTTCGCGATCGGTGAGTCAATTGATCGTCTTGTACATCAACCCATCATGATTGTCCACATATATGACAAGAATTGTCATTTTTATGTATGTCCCAAAATAATGAACAATCATTTTCACATGCATCAATCTTAATATATTTGTGGTCCAACTTAGATGTGACTTTCTTGGCCTCACGATAGTTAACCGGCACTGATTTATATCCGTCTGGCACTGCACCTTGTAGATTCAACAACATATCAAAATGTACATTACTTCAATTTCCAAGTGTCTTAATATGCAGGAGATTCAGTTAGAAGGATAGTTTTGTGTACTCTTGACATCCTTCCCACAATGGCTTATTTTCCTCTAAGAGAGTCGTGTATAGATTATCTGCTTCTGCATTAAAGGGACCTTGAGGATTCTCGAAATGTGTGTTTACGCCGCTATCATCATCAAGTAATTCTTGTTCATATAAACTCTCATTGTTTGTTAAATTAGGAATAACAGCATGCAGAAGTTCATTCATCGGATCACTAGAGTTGTTAGTATGATTCAAAGATCCTATAATTAAAGGACGATTATTATTTTGTAAAATTCCATTATTAATTAAACGTCCATCATGGTATATCCATTCTGTGTAGTTCTCCATAATACCATTCCATACAAGATGCCCCTCTACCACATCTCTATCCCACTTCTTTAGATTTACACACTTTTTACAAGGACATGGGCACTTCTCACCAATTGGAGTATATGAATAGTATGAATCTAGCAAATATTTCACGCCATCTAAATAAGTCTTCGAATGTCGTAACTCTCTCATCCATCTTCTGTCCATTGTTAATAATAAATCGGATGGGTACCTATATACAAAAATAACACAATTAATAAAGATTATAAATCAGACATGGAGATTGTGTGTTTACAAAATTGAATGATCCACTCTACTGCTTACAAAGGAAAATTGTTGGTCACACATGAATTAAAAAATGATAATATAAAAATGAATATAAAATGAAAATGAAAAATACAACTTAAAACCAAAAAACCTAAATCACTACAAAACCTTCATTCTAGCATTTCCAAATGAAGTTGTTGTTTTTTGAGAATTGGTCAAAAGAGGAAATATAAAAGTTTGAAGTCAGATATGGCTCTAGAAACTGAAGTTCTTTTGGAGCCTGAAAGAGAGGTTGAACATCGGCCACTTGAGGGAATGGTTGGTGATAATAAATGTGTTATTTTAGCTACTGCTATAGAAAATCTTCTTGGCAAGGGTAGAAAGCAAAATACTAAAAGTTTGAAATATGATGGTGTTTCTGAAATAGTGTCAAAAATAGCAGGTCGTGTAGAGCCTGAAAGGGAGATTAAATTTCAGCAACTTGACGGACAAGTTAGTGATAGACAGATAGTACATGTGTTATTTCAGCTTCCACTTGTAAGGATCTTCCTGGTACCCGTCTTTCTAAAAGGGGCAAATCTACTAAATCACAAATTAGTTTCTAATGAGCGGCGACTGGCGGAAAGAGAAGTTCCTATCTTGGAGTGCGTCGGCTGCGGGAAGGTTGGTTGTGGAGGTCGTTGGCGGCAGGATCACCACAGCAGAGGATGACGACAACGGTTGCAGCGCACTCACGGGGGTTCTGCGGGTTTAGGGTTAAGGAAGAAGAAGGGCGTGAGTGGGAGAAAGGAAATTACTTTATAAGAAGGACATCGGCTGCGGGGAGGTTGGTTGTGGAGGTCGTTGGCGGTAGGATCGCTCCAGCAGAGGATGACGGCCAGTGGCAGAACTAGGATTTGAATGTCGCGCTGGCACAATAAATTTTAACATATATTTCATTTTTAAAATTTATCTTAGACAAGGTTCTCTCTATCTTGAAAATTGAAATTAAGTCTACTATAGAAGATGTATAATTTCTGAATTTTGAACCATTAATAATGTTCCCAAAAGCATGGCCTAACAATGATTACATATGTCGTGTGCCACTAAACAAGTGACTACGTCGAATTACTAAGACTTTACAAAATTTTCAGTGCAGATCAACAATCCGATTGCCCACAACTATACTTATCTCAAAACGATCCTAACACATTAATCCATCTATAATGGTAGCAAAACTTTTGGTCTAAACAATTGGGGGTTCTATATTCTAGTAAAGTATCAAACATACACTGCAAACGCAGTAATTTTTTGAGTTTACTTAAAGGTGAAAGGCTTGATCTGCAACATTTTCAGACTAGTTATTCCTTCAATTAAAATTGCAACTCTATCAATTTCTTGAAAATTATAAAATGTGGACACTTTTTTCCGACATGATCTAATTATTAACCCAGAAATCGGCGATCCTTCCTAAGGTGGACAGCTGGCAAGTCGCGACCCTTAGATTATCCCTTTCGATCGCGACGAGTCCTAGTGTGGGCGGACGGTTTTCCCTGTTCGCCTAGATCTCGTAGCGACCGCGTGCCCTGCGGGACGGCGGGCTATTCCCATGGCTCACCCTCGCGGGACATGCGGTTAGGTCCGCTAATCATGCAGTGTTTTTCCTTGCAAGAGTTCGCCAACAGCACCACCAGGAGCGGCCTCCTAGTTCGCCCAAGGGGCGGCGGTCTCCTACCGCCGTCCGCCGAGGCCGCCCACCAGGGGCGGCCTCCCTGCTGCCCGAGGGGCGGCGGCCTCCTGCCGCCGTCCGCCGAGGCCGCCCACCCGGGGCGGCCTCTGCCCGCCAGCCGGGCGGATTCCCCCGGAATCCGCCCAGGCCGCCCGCTAGGGGGCGGCCCCGGCATCCGCCGGGCGGACTCCTCACGGAGTCCGCCCAGGCCGCCCGCTAGGGGGCGGCCCCGGCATCCGCCGGGCGGACTCCCTCCCGGAGTCCGCCCAGGCCGCCCGCTAGGGGGCGGCCCCGGCATCCGCCGGGCGGACTCCTCCCGGAGTCCTCCCTGGCCGCCCGCTAGGGGGCGACCCCGGCATCCGCCGGGCGGACTCCTCCCGGAGTCCGCCCAGGCCGCTCGCTAAGGGGCGGCCCCGGCATCCGCCGGGCGGACTCCTCCCGAAGTCCGCCCAGGCCGCCCGCTAGGGGGCGGCCTCCGGCCTGCTGGGCGGACTCCTCCCGGAGTCCGCCCAGGTCGCCCGCAAGGGGGTGGCCTTTCTCTCCAGGCTCTCCTGATTGCTTCATCGGTCAAGGTGGCGGACGCAAATTCCCAGTCCGCGGAGTCCGCGCAGGTCGTCATGCTGACGTCACTGGGCCCCGCTTTTAGAAGAACTTCCCTGGGCCTATAAATAGCCCCCAGTGCCTCTCATTCTGCATGACTCCAGAGGCCAAAAGGTGCAGACAAGTCTTGCCAGTAGACCCTGCGGACTCCATTTTCCAGTCCGCGCAGTCCGTCATCAGCCTTCCAGCAGACCCTGCGGACTCCGTTTTCCAGTCCGCGCAGTCCGCCATCGCCCTTCCAGCAAGCCCTATGGACTCAGATTTCCTGTCCACGCAGTCCTCCACAGCTCTCCAGCAGCTTGCCAGCAGACTCTGCAGACTCTGTTTTCCAGTCCTCCAGCAGCTGGCAGACTCTTTTACTTAGTCTCTGACAGCTTCTCTTCTCTGCTTTCTGGCATCTTCTTCTCCTTTAGCCGCCAGCTTCTCTTTGTACCCCTTCATTGATTTTGTTGTAAAGGTGTACTGGTAAGCTTGTAATCTCTAGCTATTAATCAAAGGAAAGACCGTCGCAGGAGTGGCATTTAGGCCGCGGCGGGCGAAGTGTCTTGTTGTCGCTGCTAGCGGCCCCCTCTTCTCCTCTTTGCTCAGCAAGCCTTGCTCCTCTGCTCTGCAAGCTTCCTCTCTGCTCAGCTCAGCTCTTCTCGGCAACCAACCTACAAGCACAGCCGTCACATTAGCCGTCTGCTCGACAGCTCCTGATCAACCTCCTTCTCCTCTCTTGATCAACCCGCTCTGTTGATCAAGCTTCTCCTCTCCTCTATCCCCGCAACCCTCTTTGACAAGCCGTTTGCTCCACTCTCGAGCACTCAGAGGCTTCCTTCCTTCCCTCCTCTCCTCCTCTCCAAGCTTGTGAGACCGAATACCCCCTCCGTGTTAGGTGACTGGTGCCCCGCGATGTTTCCGCGCATCAACAGTTAACACGCGGCCTTCAGATCCGGTCAGACGGTGAACAGCGACAGTTAGCCATGTCAGATCAATCAGCCGAGAACTTTGCTCCAAGTCCCAGTGAAGATCCTCTCTGGGAAGCCTTTGAGCAGTCGCGCCGTGAGAATGCTCAACAATTCCAAGCCATCAACAAAGTTCTTGCTGCAATCACGCAGTGGTTAAACTCTCATCCAGCAGCAGCTCCGGCTGCTCCAGCTGCTCCAATCAATCTAACACCAACATCGGAGCATAAGCAAGCTTATTCTCAAGCTTGCCCGCCGTTCTATTCGCCTTACACCCCAACCTTTCCGCAAGGGCCTGCAGCTCCTTTGCGAACTCAAGATGAAGAGTTCGCTGCTCGCCATAACTTCTTCCGGCAAGCAGCACGGGGAAGTCCTGCTAGATTTCTTAACTTTCAGGGAAGTCATCCTTACCCCCCAGCTCCTGTCTCTGCTCCTCCCGCAGCAACTTTTCCTTTCTACCCTCCTGCTTCTTTTGCAGCTGCACCCTATGCTCCCTTTAATTCCTATGCTGTGGGAGAGAAGGAAGAGCCATCGCCCTTTACCGAGAGCGTTCGCCTTGAACCTACTACAGCAAACTTCAGAGAGCCTCGACTGCCAATTTATACTGGAGAGGCTGATCCAGTAAAGCATCTTCAAGCTTTTGAATCGGCCGTTGCTCTCAAGACTCTGTCAGATGCAACCAAGTGCAAGCTCCTTGTGACAACCTTTGATGGGCAAGTGAGGGACTGGTTCTATGGCCTCCGTCCTCACTCCATCACTTCCTTCCTTGATCTTCGTAGAGAGTTCCTTCTCAGATTCTCTACCTCCTCCAAGAGAAAGGGCGGTCCTGAAGCCCTCTTTGAGATCAGGCAGCGCATCGATGAAACTTGGTCTCAATTCGTTGATCGATTCCAGAAAGAGATTCTGGACATCGAAATCGTTGATCAAGAAATGTACCGAGTGGCTCTTATCCACGGTCTTCGTGAAGGGCCTCTCAAATTTGAAGCCAATGTCCGTGCTCCAAGGACATACCAAGAGCTGATTGCTCTAGCCAACTCGTACATCCGAGGTGAGAAGAGTAATCCAGGCTTCGTCTCCAAGCTCATATCAGAGAAAGATCCGTTTCGCAAGCAGCCTCCGAGGTCTCCTTGCAATCATTTCCCAACTCACTCAAGGAAGGAGAGAAGGCTTCATCGCCAGCGATACTCCTTCCCGAGTCGTGATGCTCAAGATCCATTGCTACCACTAGCTCCTTCTCAAACAGCAGATGTTCAACAGCAGCAAGACGATGACTTGCATGAGTCTGATCTCGACGACGTCATGCAAGAAGTAATCCAGATCATGAAAGACAGGGCCAACTACAAGAAGCCCTATCGGCCGACCGATCAGAGGTCTAGAAACTCAGAGCCTTATTGTGAATTCCACTGTTGAAGTTGGTGACCGGGCGGTCTGGCGGACTGTCTTGGCGGGTTGAAGACCGTGCGGTGTGGCGGTTTGTCTCAGCCGGCTTGGAGACCGGGCGGTATGGAGGTCTACCCTGGCAATCTCTCTTTCTCTCTGGTGGTAGCCGTGCGGTTAGCCCTTATGTCTAACCGCGCGGCTTGTGCGGTTTGTTTTGTATAGTCCGCTTAGTCCTGTAAATTTTTAGTCCCACATCTCTTATTTGTATTCTCTCATCTCTCCTCCATTCTATATAAGGGAGGGCATACCTTTGTAATAGATACCTTTTTCGGATAATAAAGTTTCAGTTAAAACCATTTCGGTTTGTTTTATGTTCGGTTTTTAACATGGTATCAGAGGACACGGTCTTTTCCTCCTGATTGTGTGCGCTCTCTAATTCTCGCGGCTTGTGTTCTGCTTACACGACCTGTCTTCGCGGCTTGCCATCTCTTCTGTCCGCTGCCCTGTTCGTGCGGCTTGTTACTCCTTGGTTCTCTTCTCCTGCTACTATTCGTCGTCGCGGCCTGTTGGTTGTCGCCGCGCCCCTGGTTCCTTCTTGCCTCTCCAGCTTCCTAGTCATTGCGGCCTGTTTCTGTTCGCTATTCTTTTTTCGCGACCTGTTTTCGCGATCTCCTCTATTCATCGCGCTCTACTTCTTGTTGCCTTCTACCCGCTCCTGATTGCTAGTCGCCCCGGCCTCATCTTTCGCCGTGCGACTTGTTCTCCTCTGTTCGCCCGACTTTTTCAAGCCGTGCGACTTCTTTCCCTCTGCTTTGCTCTGCTTCTTGGTAGAGGCCTTCCTAGCCGCACGACCTGTTTTTCTGTTCGCCCGGCTTGGTGCTTCTTTCTCTTCTCGCGACTTGTTCTTATCTTCGCGGTTTGCTCCTCTCTTGCTTCCATGGCTTTCCCCTCCTCCAGCATGTCCGCCTCCGTGGTCACCTCTTCTGGTAGTGCTCACGTTGTTATTCGCGGAAGATGGCTAATTGACTCTGGTGCAACAAATCATATGACAGGCAATCCTCAATGTTTCTCTCTTCTTGACACACATGCTCAGTTGCCCCCGGTCATTGTTGCTGATGGATCTCCCTCCCCGGTCCATGGGACGGGCATGGTTCAAGTCACTCCATCTCTCTGCCTGGCTGATACCCTCTATGTGCCCAAGTTTCCGTGCAATTTATTATCGGTTACTTCTTTATGCAAGCAACTACGTTGTTCTGTCATATTCACCCCTACCTCTTGTGCTTTTCAGGATCCGGACTCCCAACGGACGCTTGCTACCAGGACTGAGAGTGGTGGCCTCTACTTCCTCGACAACGTTTCTGCTCTATCCGCCTTCTCCTCCTCCTCTACAGATCTTCTCCAATGACATCTTCGCCTTGGACATGCTCCTCCCCGAATTCTACGTCAGCTCCTACCGCACCTCCCTCCTCATCATCCTCCTCTAAACTGTGATGCCTGTCAACTTGGCAAACATCACCGCTCATCCTTCCCACCAACGTAAAGTCGGGGCTCTTCTCGTCCATTCGACCTCGTTCACTCTGACATATGGGGTCCCGCTCCTAACCTCACCATCGGTCGGGGTAGTTCATATTTTGTCACCTTCATTGATGATTTCTCTCGATGTACGTGGGTGTATCTTCTCAAAGATCGCTCCGAGTTGTTCTCTATTTGGACCTCCTTTTATTCTATGGTTAAAACTCAGTTTGATACGTCTATTAAAATCCTTCGTTCTGACAATGCTAAGGAGTATCTTAGCCAAGACTTCTCCTCATTTTGTATTCACCATGATGTTATTCATCAAACAAGCCGTGTCTACACCTCCCAACAAAATGGGGTGGCGGAACGCAAAAACCGTCACCTCCTTGATGTCGCTCGCACTATGATGGCTCAAATGCATGTTCCTCGCTCCTATTGGGGTTATGCTGTCCTCCTCTCCTACTATCTCATCAATCGCCTTCCCTCCACAGTTCTCCATGGTGCTACCCCCTTCTCCATTCTTTATCCGGACAAGGATCCCTTTCCTCTTCCTCTGCACGTCTTTGGGTGCACCGCCTTTGTGCACTCTCCCGCTACCACCCGTGATAAACTCTCACCACGTGCCACTAAATGTGTCTTTCTGGGGTACTCTCCCACTCAGAAAGGTTATTGTTGCTTTGACCCCGTTACCCGCAAGCAATTTGTCTCTACGGATGTCACCTTCTTTGCCAATGCATCTTACTTCTCTCCCGCTTCCTCCTCTCCTCCTCCTAATCCTACTCCTCATACCAACCCATCTATTCCCTCTGCTCCCACTGATGTTCCATCATCTCCACACACTCCACCATCTTCCCCATCCCCATCATCTCCACCCTCTACTCCGCTTTCTCCCTCCACTCCGCTGTCATCTCTCTACTCCTGGGCCAGCTCTCTCCACCTCGGATACTCCGGATACTGAGGCACCTGCTGACCTGGATCTCCCGATTGCTCTTTGCAAAGGGGTTCGGGCATGTACCCAACACCCGTTTGCTGCAGTTGTTTCCTACGATCGTCTTACCCCTTCTCGCAGAGCTTTTGCACTGGCTATCTCGGCCACTGCCACCCCCCGTTCCTACCAGGAGGCTCTTACTATTCCTCATTGGAAAGTTACCATGGATGAGGAGATTGCTACTCTCACTGAATGGGGTACCTGGACCCTTGTTTCTCCTCCTTTCGGCACAGATGTTGTTGGTTGTCGTTGGGTCTTCGTGGTGAAGTTTCTCCCGGATGGCAGTGTGGATCGTTATAAGGCTCGCCTGGTTGCCAAGGGTTTTACCCAAATATATGGCATTGATTACTTTGACACTTTCTCTCTAGTGGCTCGTCTCAGCACTATTAGGGTTCTTCTCTCTGTGGTTGTCAACAGGGATTGGCCCATCTCGCAGCTAGATGTTAAGAATGCCTTCCTCTATGGTGATCTGCAGGAAGATATTTACATGGAGCAACCTCCTGGGTATGTTGCTCAGGGGGAGACACGGGTATGCCGGCTAAAGAAGGCTATCTATGGCCTCAAGCAGAGTCCTCGTGCCTGGTTTGACAAGTTCAGTGGCATTGTTGAGGCCATTGGTTTTACAAGAAGCTCAGCAGATCACTCCTTGTTTGTTCGGAAAACCGCCTCTGGTCTTGTTGTTCTTGCGGTTTATGTTGATGACATTCTTCTTACTGGCGATGACCAGGATGGGGTATTGATGACCAAGAAACACCTTCGTCAACATCTAGTCACAAAGGATATGGGCTCCCCGAAATATTTTCTGGGGATTGAAATCTCTAGAAAGCTCAACGCCATGGTCCTTTCCCAATGGAAATATGCTCTTGATCTTTTAAAGGAGGCAGGACTGACTGGTGCTAAACCTGCACGTTGTCATATGGCTGCTGGAGAAGACAAAACTTGGACATATGACTCGCCTCTTCTCTCCGATCTTACGAGATACCGGCGTCTGGTGGGCAAGCTCATATATCTCACGGTAACCAGACCCGACATCTCTTATGCTGTTGGCAAGGTGAGCCAGTTCATGCAAGCTCCGAGGGAGTGTCATCTACAATCTGCTCTGAGGATATTAGAGTATATTAAAGCTGCTCCAGGGAAAGGACTCCTATTTCAGAAGAATGGTCACCTAAGGGTTGAAGCTTACTCTGATTCAAGATATGCGGATGACAAAGGGGACCGCAAATCGACATCAGGTTTCTGCACGTTTGTTGGAGGCAATCTTGTGAGTTGGAAGTGCAAGAAATAGTCTGTAGTTTCCAGGTCTAGTGCAGAGGCGGAATATCGCAGCATGACATCGACTACATGTGAGTTGAAGTGGTTGCGGGCTCTCATGCTTGACTTAGGAGACGTTTACAACTATCCTCTTCCTATGTTCTGTGACAATAAGGCCGCGATATACATTTCCAAAAATCCGGTCTTTCATGAGAGATCAAAACACATAGAAGTCGACTGTCATTTTATTCGGGAAGAAATATTGAAGAAACAGATTTGCACTCCATTTGTCACTTCCGACAACGAGTTGGCAGATGTCTTCACAAAGCCGGTGTCCGCTTCCTTTTTCCACATCTGGACAAGCTGGGCATGATCGATATATATACTCCAGCTTGAGGGGGAGTGTTGAAGTTAGTGACCGGGCGGTCTGGCGGTCTGTCTTGGCGGGTTGAAGACCGCGCGGTCTGGCTGTTTGTCTCAGACGGCTTGGAGACCGGGCGGTCTGGCGGTCTACCCTGGCAATCTCTCTTTCTCTCTGGTGGTAGCCGTGCGGTTAGCCCTTCTGTCTAACCGCGCGGCTTGTGCGGTTTGTTTTGTATAGTCCGCTTAGTCCTGTAAATTTTTAGTCCCGCATCTCTTATTTGTATTCTCTCATCTCTCCTCCATTCTATATAAGGGAGGGTATACCTTTGTAATAGATACCTTTTTCGGATAATAAAGTTTCAGTTAAAACCATTTCGGTTTGTTTTCTGTTCGGTTTTTAACATCCACAAAGAGTCAGGCCATCGAACAGAAGACTGCCGAGCATTCTGCCAGCTTGTGCAAAGGATGCTCCGGCAGGGCAAGATGCATGACCTGCTTCCTAAAGAAGATCGCCCTGATCTATCAACTTCAAAGGGCAAAGGAATTTCAGACGCTCCTTGCTCCTCAAGAGGGGTGAGCCAAGTCAAAGAGCTTCCTCTCCTCATTGTTAACAAAGAAGTCGAATGCTTCGATGCCAACGACGAGGGTGTGCTGGGAATGATTCAATGCTAGCAATGGACTTCACAATCCTCCAAAGCGATGGACTTCACAGTCCTCCAGAGCTGCTTACAACCTTCAGGGGTTATCTCAACCCTTGCTCTCTCTCTTCAAACATTTTCATTACAACACTTCTCAGTGTTCTTTACTTGCTTTCCAGCAAAGCTTTTATTCAGGGATCCCGTACTGACACAATTCCATTTTTGTGTTGCCCCTTCTTACTCTTCTTCTCTCTCTCTTTGGGATCAGTACGCCAATGAGATATCGCCGAGTCTGAAACGTTCCCTCCGTAGTTTGTTCTCGCACTACTTCTTCGACCACATATGGCGGGAGTATACCCATATGTGTAGTGGGAGCAGTTCACTCTACGATTATGGGCTTCAGACTTAGGATCCTAGCCGGCATTTGACACAGATTGTGTGCTAGGGGAGCCCATGTGTTAGCTCTGCTGTGCGTCATATAGGATACATTACGGTTAGGATGATCTTTGCTGGACAAGCAATGACGATCAAGCGTAGCCTTGTCTCTTTGATCATCCTTCAACTGTGGTGGCCGAGCACTCTCCGGTACCCTCGATCCGTGCCTCTCGGGTTATCACAACTCCACTGATCAATACACAGACAATATAGGCCTCTTGGCGCAACCTGTCTCGTTGATCAGTGATGCTTGTGCCCAATGCAATAGAACAGTGCTTCTAGCAATCCTTCTCAGGATCTTCCTTGCTTCTAGCGGTCCTTCTCAGGACCTTCCCTTGCTTTTCTCTTCTGTGCCCTCCTTGAGGATGCGCGGCCAGCCCGCTTTGAGCAGGACCATACTCGGGATGATTTTCTCAGGCCAGCGATGCATAAGGCCCACGGGGAACACCTGTGGCAGCATTCAACCTTCTTTAGTCATTCCGAATATGGACCTTTTCTTTTTCCCTCCTTCAGGATGCACGGCCAGCCCGCTTTGAGTAGGACTACACTGGGGATGATTTTCTCAGGCCAGTGATGCATAAGGCCCACGGGGATCACCTGTGGCAGCATTCAACCTTCTTTAGTCATTCCGAGTATAGACCTCCCCCTTTTCTTCTATTGCCTTCTTTCACAGGTGAACAAGTTAATCCGACCTACCAAAAGGATTTCCAGCAATCACTTTGCTCATGCTCATCCTATATGAATTGCTTGTTCAAAGCTCTATCGGATGATGACTCGCACTCTACCTATATAAGCTCTATTGCCCTCATCTTTTGTACATTGCTTGCCCAAGCGCTATTAGCCATGCTATTGCAATCCAATCATATCTGTCAACAGTTAACGCTCAGTTTATTGATCTGGGCTTCATAATAGTATTCATCAGGCATTCTCCTTGCTAATTGGTCATATCGGCCTTATCTCGTCAACAGTTAGCAGTCAACAGTTAACACTTGCAAGCCTTCTCTTCACAGGTACTTGCAAGTTATTTTCATGTCTTATTTGCTTCTAACACCTCTTCTTGCAGAGATTACCAAACACCTGCAAGCCTCATCCAGGTACTTGCAGCTTATTTGTATATACAATACCTGCTCCTAACTCTTTTCTTGCAGAGATCAGCAAACCCTTGCAAGTTTCTTCACAGGTACTTGCAAGTTACTCTCATATATTGTGCATACTCTTAACTCTTCCTTTGCAGAAACCTGCAAAGACTTGCAGGTCCCTTCCGGGTACTTGCAACTCATTTTTTCTCCTTCTTGCATACTCTTCATCCTTCCCTTTTTGCAGAGGATAACAGGTGCTTGCAAGTCTCTGTCAGGTACCTGCGAGTTGTTGTGCCTTCCTGTTTTTCTTCACTTTTGTTTTGCAGAACTTAACGGGAGACACGTCTTCTTCGTTTTGCAAAAGCAAACTCAGGTACACACTCGATGTACCACACATACGTGCTTACCCTAACTTTACTCTTGCAGGAAAATAGACAGGAAGCACCAAGCTTCTAAGGAGAGTCTTCAGGTTCTGCCTCTCCTTGCCCCTTCTCTTCTTCCGTTGGGGTGGATCACGATTTTCGTGGGTCTCCAACTTTTTCGAAGTTCTTTTCGGAACTTGAAAAAGTGCGGGGATTATGTTAACCCAGAAATCGGCGATCCTTCCCAAGGTGGCCAGCTGGCTAATCGCGACCCTTAGATTCTCCCTTTCGATCCCGACGAGTCCCAGCGTGGGCGGACGGTTTTCCCTGTTCGCCTAGATCTCGTAGCGACCGCGTGCCCTGCGGGACGGCGGGCTATTCCCATGGCTCACCCTCGTGGGACATGCGGTTAGGTCCGCTAATCGTGCAGTGTTTTTCCTTGCAGGAGTCCGCCAACAGCACCACCAGGAGCGGCCTCCTAGTTCGCCCAAGGGGCGGCGGTCTCCTGCCGCCGTCCGCCGAGGCCGCCCACCCGGGGCGGCCTCTGCCCGCCAGCCGGGCGGATTCCCCCCGGAATCCGCCCAGGCCGCCCGCTAGGGGGCGGCCCCGGCATCCGCCGGGCGGACTCCTCCCGGAGTCCGCCCAGGCCGCTCGTGAAAGATATGGTACCTAAACACCTAGAGGAGGGGTGAATAGGTGGCCTAATCCTTTTCTAACTTTGTTGGCAGCCAAACAGTTATATCACAGATTTCTAACTAGTTTATTACAGCAATCAGCAATAATCAAACAAACACAGATCATCCACAGCACAAACACAGCACAGCACACAGTGTTTTATAGTGGTTCCCCAAGTTATGGGTACATCCACTTTCCCCCTTCGCCTATCTAGCAGTGTACTAGATTCGGCCTAACTTCTCCACTATCTCAGAACCCAAATTGGTTCCTACCTCAGGCCCAAAGCCTTACACTCAGCTTTATCCCAAAGCCTACACTCAGCCAATCAAGGCCTACACTCAGCCAATCCAAGGCCTACACTCAGAGATCTATATCTCCTACACTCAGGCTAACAGCCCTACCCTCAGCCTTTATAAATATAGGCTTACAATCACTCAGATCCAATGGATCCTACAAGTTACAAATGTAATACAGATAATGACTCTACAACTCAGAATTACAGGAGGGGAGTTGAGAGATTCTTGATGAGTTCTTGGAAGAACTCAGCTGGATTCACCCTGACTTAGCTTTCTTCAAAGCTTCTTGAGTAGAACTGAATAAGGCTGAATCCTCTGCAGTTGTTCCTTGACCTCTGCCACTTAAGATCCAGAATTGATTCTGAATCCTTCTTCTCAGCCTAGTTCCAGAGGCTGATTTCTTGGAAGGAGCCCTCTCTCTCCAACTTCTTAGATCTGCAGATGGAATGCAAGATCTTCTTGTGTTTATTACTCTGTGTATCACTTTACAGATTACTTGAATAATCTGATCAATTACTTTAATTATTCTCACCACCGTTTCTGTAAACTGTGGGTGCCTATTTATAGGCCTTCTTCATGGTAACCGGCTGGTCCGGTTCATAACTGACTTCTGACATCTCTGACAGTTGCTGTAGACCGGCTGGATCGGCAGCTGTCATGTCAACCAGTCACTTCTTGAAAATCTCTAACTGCTTATAAGTGTCGAGACTTTCTGTCTTTAAGTGTTGACACTTATAGTCCAAGTGTCGACACATGTTGTATAAGTGTCGACACAAGTCTACAAGGTGTCGACACAATTCCTTGTATGTCTCGACACAGATTCTTCTGCATGTGTCGACACTAAAATTGAGTGTCGACACAAATACTTGTTCTTTTAGCTTTTGCTGAATTCTTCTATGTGTCGACACATCTCCTTTGTGTCGACACAACTTCTTGTGTTGAATCTGTCAAGTGTCGACACTCCTTCTTGGTGTCGACACATAGTCTTCTATCTTGAATCTTGCTGAGTGTCGACACAGCTCCTTGTGTCGACACACCTTCTTGTTATTGAGACTTCAGCTGAGTGTCGACACATTCCTTTAGTGTCGACACTTGTACTTAGAATAATTTGCTGCTCTTTCTGTTCTTTGCTAAGTGTCGACACAGCTCCTTGTGTCGACACTTTCTTCAAGTGTTGAGTCTTTAGCTAAGTGTCGACACATTGTGTTGGGTGTCGACACTTACTTCAAGTGTTGACTCTTCTGATAGTGTGTCGACACATTGTGCTGAGTGTCGACACATTCTTCAAATGCTGACTCTTCAGCATAGTGTCGACACATTGTGTTGAGTGTCGACACATGTACTTAGACTCTGCAGACTTTTGCTGAGTGTCGACACAGCTCCAAGTGTCGACACTTTCTGGTGTAGACACTGCTTACTGGGTGTCGACACAGCTCCTTGTGTCGACACTTTCTGTCTGCACTTTTCTTCACTGAGTGTCGACACAGCTCCAAGTGTCGACACTTTCTGTCTGGTGTCGACTCTGCATCCCAGGTGTCGACACAATGACTCCAAGTGTCGACACTGCTTGTCTGGGTGTCGACACAGGCTTTCTTAAGTGTCGACACTTTCCCTCTGGGTGTCGACACATGGACTTAGGAACTTTTTGCTTCAGTCCAGTGATTTCTTAACCTGCATAAGTAACTCAAACATACATCAAATACATTATGATGTATATCATTGAGATGGGTGAGGCTTCTTCAAATCAGGTACATTTGACCAATGTACCCAACAATCTCCCCCTATTTGGAGAAGTCATAACCCTTAGTCAATGATATACACCATTCATAATTAAAAATTACAAAATGATGTAAAGCAGATTATAATCAGCAGGGTTAACATGAACATGTAAAACTTCACACATATACACATTCAACATTGCAGAATGAACAAGAAATATACACATACTCAAAACAATCATGAAAATATATTTATCATAAATTGTTCTAACATTTTTCTAATACATCTTTAATGATTTACAAAAATGTTTCTTATACAAAAGATTACAACAATCTTCAAATTAATTCCTAATCTATTTCTGATCAGGTTCTTTGATAACAATTCCTTTGTCAGCTTGGACTTTAGCCTTGACAGCAGCAGTAGCAGTAGGCTCCCCATCAGCAGGCTTCTTGCCTTTTAGATCTTTCTTGTCTGCCTTGATCTTTTGTCTCTCAAAATAATGATAGGGCTTAGGAAAGTACTTGCTAGGCTCCACAGCTGTAGGAGGTAGCTTTCCCATCTTAGCCTTCCTTCTGTGCTGAACAATGGCTTCTTGTCTGATCTCATGCTTCCTCCATTCTGCTTCAGAGAACCACTTGTTTCTATCAGTAGTGTTATCTTTAGCAGCTTTTCAGGCAGTAAGAATTATGTTTCTAGAGGTAGGACTCCATTGTTCAAAGTCTGGCTTTAGTTCAGCTTGTTCCCTAAACCTCTTCTTTGACAACCTTGCCTCTTCTTCTTTGTCTAAGGCCTCTTGCATAGCTGCTGTTATAGGTTGAGCAACCTTTTCTAAATGGACATTGTCCTTGCCCTCAGATGGGCTATACATTGTGCTCACCTCTGCTTGAATCATTTCAAAATTTGGAGGTGGATAAATGACTTGAGCTACTTCTTGTGGCTCACCTCCAAAATATGCAGGGTTCAGTCCAGATTCAGCAACTTCATTGTCATCACACAGGGGAGGATATCCAAGTGTAGCCCTGATGGAATTGGATATCCACTTAGTATGTTCAGAACTGGCCTTGACTAACACTCTCTCCCCCTTTATGACTTCTTGGGCAACATGATCTCTTACATCATCCTTCTGGAATCAGATTTGACCATCCAAGTACCTGATTCCATCTTTAAAGTAAGGTCTAAGCTTTGTAAGTTGTTCAGAGATTGCTTTCTGGGAATCTTGTATTGCAGTTTTGACAGCAGTAATCTCAGCTTGGAATATTTTATCAAAGTCAGCCTTTGCAGCAGCAGCAGATGTAGAAGGTTCAGCAGACTTATTCTTCAATTCAGTGACTATAGCATTGTGGGAGGCAGTTAAATTATCATTCATTCTCAACTGATTCTCCAGCACATATCCTTGCTTTAATGCTATATCATCTACTTGTGCCTTTATTTTCTCTTGGTGTGTAGCCAGATATACCACAGCATTTCCACCCTTTGAAAAACATTCATTCATCTCCTTTTTATTAAGGTTCATCTCAAACCTTATTGACTTTATATCTTGGGCCAAGTCAAACGGCAAAATCTTCTGCCCTTCATCAACATAAGTCTCTATAGCCTTCCTTTGTTCATCCATTTTTATCTGTAGTGCAATCATTAAAGCACTATAGTCAACAGTTGGAGCTTGTTGGACTATAGGCTGTGGGGCAATGGATTGCAAGGCTTTCTTATAACTCTTGCTTCTCCTCTTAAAGACAAAGAGTTTCTTCTTCTGGGCCCTAGCACTCTCCTCATCCTCAGAGGCAGAAGTGCTGGCAATATCAACCCTGTCCTTAGGGCTTTGAAGCTTCTCAGTTTGCACAGCAGGTGCTTGCTCAGTTTCTAGCCTAATAGGCTCTTCCAGAACTTCCATGTGCTCCCCCTCAGCAGCAGCACTCTTATCTTCAGCAGCAGCATCCTTGTCCATATCAAAATCATCTTGTTCTAGATTCAGAAACAAATCTTCCATTGTATATTCATGAGGGGATGGAGCTGGAGATAGTCTTTGCTCTTCAACCACTGACTCAGGTACCACTTCTTGTTCAGCAGATTTGTCTTCTAAAACAACATCTGGAACTTGTTTGTCTAGCTGAGTTTGCTGATGGACATCAGACAAATTAGCATCTTCTATAATATAGTCTAAAGTTTTTAAGTCAGTGAGTACCTCTTGGATAATGATGGTGGCTTGCTCACTGTCCAGTGTAGAGGGTTGAGCTACAGCAGGAGGCTCCCCCTGGCTGTGATCCTTATGGATGGGGCTAGCATGAGGCAGCTCCTCCTGGATCTCAGCAGTATCTTGAGGAGCAGGAGTCTTTACTACTGTCTCTACCTCCTGATCATCAGGTGTGAACACCACCTGTTCTTCACTTTCAGAACTGCTGGAGGACTCTTGTGCCACAGCAGCAGTTTTTCTCTTCTTCCTGGGAGGAGTGATTTTCTCAGTAACTTGCTTCTCAGGGGTAGGCATATCCTTTGACAGCACCCTTTCCCACCTAGACAAGATCCTCATATCCATCTTTCTCATATGATTGATCTTGCTTCCAGCAGCAGTGCTCAGTACCTCTGGTATTGTACCAGCCAGGTAGAGACTGATAATCCTGCCCAGATTGGGCTTCTTCAGACTTTCCTTAATCTTTTCATAGATTACCATTGACCAATCTGTTCTTAGGGTGAAGATAATTCTTGTCATGATATTGAACATTGAGGCTGACACCCTGTCATGCCCTCCAGGCTTACTGAGAATGACCTTTCCCACAATTTCAGACAGAAATTTTCCTTGACTGTTCATGCCTTTCCTGTTAAAGACAGAACCTATCTTCAGCTTTGGATCAAGTCCACACCAGGTAAGAGCTTCCCTGGTCTTGGATGTAGAAACTTCTTCTTCATCTTGAGTCTTAGGTAGCTGGAGTACCTTCCTCAGACTTTTTGGTGAGACCTTGACTTTGGATCCATGCACTCTGGATTTGATTCTATATCTAGAGTCATCAACTGTAGCTCCAGTAAGGAATTCAAGAACTTCCTTCTTCCAGATCTTGGTTGGTTCTGAAACCAAATATTCTAGTCCAGAATCGCTGACTAGGGTTACCACCGATTGAATTTCTTGATCTCCATCATCGAACACGCCGCGCACAAGTTCATAGCCTTCGTTAACGTTCTCCTCGAGCTTGGGAGCCATTAGGGTTTGGAGAATTAGTCTTGAGAAAAGAGAAATGTCGACACAATAGTTTTGGTCTCGAAACTTTGAAAGCGTGTCGACAATCAGAGACAGAACCCTATTTATACCTGTCGAATTTTGAAGATGAACAGGCGGGACAACAAGCTAAACATGTGTCGACATTGGCAATAAGTGTCGACACTGACTTATAATGTCTTGACACATATGTGTCGACACAAGTTTAGTTAACAGATTTTATGTGTCGACACTTGGTTATGTGTCGACACAACATAACTCGACACATTGTCGAGACTTTACTTTAAAAAATTCTGAGTAAAATATAAGTGTCGACACCATATTGGATGTGTCGACACCTACTTGTCATGTGTCGACACTAACATTCTGAAGTGTCGACACCAACATCCTAGATGTGTCGACACCTTTTTCCTGAAGTGTCGACACTACTATTTTGTGTCGACATAGACTTGTCTATGTGTCAACACCTTTTTACTTAGTCAATTTTCTAGTTCTGTAAACTTAGTCTAAGTTGATCATTTCTAGTTCAATTTTGAATCTATTGAACTTAGCTTCTTCTAGTGGCTTAGTAAACATATCAGCTATTTGTTCATCTGTTTTAACATATTCAAGTACAATATCATTTCATTCTACATGTTCCCTAAGAAAGTGATATTTAATTTCAATATGTTTTGTCCTACTATGAGATACAGGGTTATTAGCTATTGAAATAGCACTAGTAGAATCACAAAAAAGTGGAGTTCTACTTACCTGAAATCCATAGTCCTCTAGCTGATGTTTAATCCATAGAAGTTGAGCACAGCAACTTCCTGCAACTACATATTCTGACTCAGCTGTGGAGATAGCCACACTGGTTTGCTTCTTGCTGCTCCACATAGACTTCTTCTTTAAGATTACCATTTAAGAATGCTGACTTGGCATCCATCTGGTAAACCTTGAATCCTTGATAGGTTGCATAGGCCAAGAACATCCTTATGGCCTCCAGTCTGGCTACTGGGGCAAAGGTTTGATCAAAATCAATACCTTCTTCTTGCCTATATCTTTTTGCAACCAGTCTTGCTTTATTCTTTATGATGACCCCTTATTCATCCATCTTATTTCTGTAGATCCACTTAGTTCCTATTACATTGTGGTCTTTAGGCTTTGGAACCAGCTCCCAAACCTTGCACCTTTTGAACTGATTAAGCTCTTCTTGCATAGCTTCAGTCCATTGTGGATCTTGTATAACTTCTTCAAATTTCTTAGGTTCAACTTGAGACAAAAAGCTGGAGTAGATTGCTGCATTCATGTATCTGCTCCTGGTTTGAACTCCTTGTCTTGGATCTCCAATAATCAGCTCTACTGGATGATCTCTAAGATGCCTGTGGGCTGGAGGCATCCTAGCTTCAGGTTGAACCTCTTCAGCATCTGCATCATGCTGTATACCTTGGATTTCTTCAGCTATTGGCACATGTAGTTCTCCCCCTGGACAACAGCTACTCTCCTCAACTTGCTGTCTTGCAGCTGGTACTTCTTCTATAGTAAGCCTGTCCAATTTCTTTGTCAAACCTGTGGGGCTACATACATTGCTAGACAACTCATTGTTAATTAGTTTTGTCTCATCAAAAACTACATGCACTGATTCTTCTACAACTTGTGTAGTCAAGTTGTAGACTCTATAAGCCTTACTATTATTGCTGTACCCAACAAATATTCCCTCTTGGGACTTGGCAGCAAACTTTGTTAAGTAAGACTTCCCATTATTAAGTATGAAGCATTTACAACCAAAGATCCTAAAATAGGATAGATTTGGTTTCCTGCCTTTCACTACTTCATAGGGGGTCTTGTTTAGCCTTTTAGTGATGGTAGCCCTATTTATCACATGGCATGCAGTGTTAACTGCTTCAGCCCAAAAATACTCTGGCAGTGATGTATCACTAAGTAGGGTTCTACCAGCCTCTATCAAGGTCCTATTCTTCCTTTCAGCAATGTCATTTTGCTGAGGTGTTCTAGGTGAAGAGAATTCTTGAAATATCCCAAAGTCTTCACATAGTTTTGTCATGCTTTCAGACTGAAACTCAGTACCATGGTCACTTCTAATTTTGACCACAGTACTATTTAGTTCATTCTGAATTTGCTTGACAAAGCTGTAGAAGACACTAGGTGTTTCAGATTTCTGCCTTAAGAAGAACACCCAGGAAAACCTTGAGTAGTCATCAACAACTACAAAGGTATAGACCTTCCTACCTAAGCTGTGAACTGGCATTGGACCAAAGAGATCCATATGCAAGAGGTATAAACACCTCACAACATCTTTGTTATCTATGCTCCTAAAAGTGGATTTAGTCTGCTTGCCCTTTTGACAAGCTGAGCAAATGCCATCTTTAACACACTTAACTTGAGGACCATTCCTCACTAACTCTTTGCTAAAGAGTTTGCTAATAGTCTTGTAGTTAAGATGAGCTAGCCTCTTGTGCCACTTGACACAATGAGAGACTGTCTCATCAGCTACAAGACAAACAGGAGAACCATTGTTCTCAATCATAATGTCTAGACAGTAGACATTCCTCTTTCTATATCCTGTCAAAATGATCTCTTGATCACTTGACCTCTTGATATGACAACCATTTTTAACAAATGAGATGTCATACCCTACATCACTTAACTGACTTATACTTATAAGGTTGTGTTTCAACCCTTTAACATATGCCACTTGAGTAATGGTAACAAGGTTTGAAGAAATGTTACCAAACCCTTTGATGATTCCTTTTTCAGAACCACCAAAGGTCACTTTAGGACCATTTTTGATTGGAATATAGTCCTTCAGTAGTCCCCTTGTTCCAGTCATATGTCTGGAACATCCACTATCCAAGTACCATGTTGGGGTATGGCCACTTGGATTCACCTGCAAAACAAATTAATGAACCTTAGAACCCAAAGTAATTTTGGGTCCTTGGTGATTGTTAGTTTGCAACTTGACAAAGCTACCTACTGGCTTTCCACCAGGTAACTTGCTACTCATCTTGGCACTAGCATTATGCCAACAGTCCATTGCAAAATGGCCAATCTTGCCACAGCACCAGCATTCAAACTTGTTGTACCTTTGCTTAGGTACAACCTTTGCAGTCTTGACTACAGCAGGCTTGTTGAATGTTGGGGCTTTGCCCTTGGACTTAAACTTGGACTGCTCAGTCCCTACAGGTCTAACAAAACCCAGTCCAGCCTTGCCTTTTTGATGAACAAATTCATCAATTAAAGGTAGTACTGATTTAGGTTTTGAAAATCTAGCAGCAAGATCTCTCTCTTTCTGAAGATTGATCTCCAGTTTCTTAATTTGATCATTCTTATAAGTGATAGTTCCCATCTGAATCATTGTAATGTGTTTCAGCCTGGCTACCTCATTCAGTTTTTGATCAATTTGCTTCTCAAAATCTGTTGCAACAGCCTTGAGATCAACAATCTCCTTTGCCTGACTTTTGGCTAGGGTCTTGCTTTTCTTGTAGGCTTGCAACAGTACCTTATATTCATCTATAAGTTGATGAATATCTTCCTCAGACTCAGATATATTCTCATCACTTGATGAAGAAGAATCTGAATCTGAACTAGAACAAGAAACTGAACTTGAACTTGAACCTTGTACCTGACTTGGTCCTGGCTGCTCCAGGATCTTGGCACTCTCTGTCAAAGCCATTAGTCCTTGGCAATGACTGTCTTCTTGTTCATAAATTGACTCCAAGATCTGCATGAAGTCTTCCTCTTCTTCTTCTGCAAATAGTCCTATGTAGGCTTCAGCCTCAGACTCAGTTTCTGAAGAAGAGATGTCTGATAAAGTCTTCTCCTTCTTAGCCACAAAAGACTTTTCTTTCTTCCCTTTGAAGTGAGTCTTTTTCTTTTCACCTGATTCCTTTCTCTTCTCTGGACAATCTGCAATAACATGTCCCTGTCTATTGCAGCAATAGCAAACAATCTTTGAACCAGTTGCCCTGCTTGATTTTGTCCTTTTCTTGTCATTCTTTGAAGATCTCTTTTTCTGATAAGAGTCTTCCTTACCTTGTGATGTAGAAGGCCTTGACCTCCACTGTTTCTTTTTCAAAAACTTCTGAAAGTGTCTGGTGAAAGCAGCAAAGTCTTCATCACTTTCACTGCTCTTAGACTTTGTGCTTATAGACTCATCAGACTCTGATTCAACTACCTCTGGAGGTGGAGTTGAAGACTTATTCCTGCTCTTTCTGGGAACTTCTGTCTTGAAAGCAACAGTCCTTTCTTTGTGCTCAGTTCTTGTTGACTTCTCCTCCTCTTTTCTCACTGTTAACTGCATTTCATAAGATAATAGCTTTCCAAACAGTGTGGGAGGAGGAATTTCCCCCAACTTAGCCATTTCTCTTATGGCACAGATCTTGGTGTCCCAATCTTTGGTTAGGGACCTTAAGAACTTGTCATTTAGTTCATAGTTAGTGAACTCTCTTCCATAAGACATCAGTTCATTAACTATTCTGTAAAATTTCTTATAGCACTCAGTGATGCTATCACCCTTTCCTTGCCTCAAGCTTTCATACTCCTGATTAAGCAAGGACTTCCTATCTTGCCTAACTTCTTCAGAACCTTCCATATAGACAATGAGAGTATCCCACATGTCTTTTGCTGTTTTACAGTGAATTAAGTTCTAGAAGGTGGCATCATCAATGGCACTAACTATTATGTTCTGTGCCCTCTTGTCCATGGTTGCTAGGATAATCTCATCCTTGGTCATCTCAGAGAAATCCTTTGGAGTCCTCTGATTTGCATCCAATACTGAAATCTTCATTGGCACATAAGGCCCTTCCTTAACTGTGATGTAGATTCTAGGGTCAGAGGCTTCCATAAATAGCCTTACCCTCTCTTTCCAGATCCCAAAGATCTCCTTCCTACATATGGGTAATTTCATGGAACCCAATTCCTTGTGATTCTCATAAGAACCCATGTTTCTTGATGTTCTTGAATCTGTGAATTGCCTAACACTGAATCTGCCAGACAGGATCTCCTCAGACTGTTAGTCCTTGTTTTGAGGAACCTCCCTCTGATACCACTTGAAAGATATGGTACCTAAACACCTAGAGGGGGGTGAATAGGTGACCTAATCCTTTTCTAACTTTGTTGGCAGCCAAACAGTTATATCACAGATTTCTAACTAGTTTATTACAGCAATCAGCAATAATCAAACAAACACAGATCATCCACAGCACAAACACAGCACAGCACACAGTGTTTTATAGTGGTTCCCCAAGTTATGGGTACATCCACTTTCCCCCTTCGCCTATCTAGCAGTGTACTAGATTCGGCCTAACTTCTCCACTGTCTCAGAACCCAAATTGGTTCCTACCTCAGGCCCAAAGCCTTACACTCAGCTTTATCCCAAAGCCTACACTCAGCCAATCAAGGCCTACACTCAGCCAATCCAAGGCCTACACTCAGAGATCTATATCTCCTACACTCAGGCTAACAAGCCCTACCCTCAGCCTTTATAAATATAGGCTTACAATCACTCAGATCCAATGGATCCTACAAGTTACAAATGTAATACAGATAATGACTCTACAACTCAGAATTACAGGAGGGGAGTTGAGAGATTCTTGATGAGTTCTTGGAAGAACTCAGCTGGATTCACCCTGACTTAGCTTTCTTCAAAGCTTCTTGAGTAGAACTGAATAAGGCTGAATCCTCTGCAGTTGTTCCTTGACCTCTGCCACTTAAGATCCAGAATTGATTCTGAATCCTTCTTCTCAGCCTAGTTCCAGAGGCTGATTTCTTGGAAGGAGCCCTCTCTCTCCAACTTCTTAGATCTGCAGATGGAATGCAAGATCTTCTTGTGTTTATTACTCTGTGTATCACTTTACAGATTACTTGAATAATCTGATCAATTACTTTAATTATTCTCACCACCGTTTCTGTAAACTGTGGGTGCCTATTTATAGGCCTTCTTCATGGTAACCGGCTGGTCCGGTTCATAACTGACTTCTGACATCTCTGACAGTTGCTGTAGACCGGCTGGATCGGCAGCTGTCATGTCAACCAGTCACTTCTTGAAAATCTCTAACTGCTTATAAGTGTCGAGACTTTCTGTCTTTAAGTGTTGACACTTATAGTCCAAGTATCGACACATGTTGTATAAGTGTCGACACAAGTCTACAAGGTGTCGACACAATTCCTTGTATGTCTCGACACAGATTCTTCTGCATGTGTCGACACTAAAATTGAGTGTCGACACAAATACTTGTTCTTTTAGCTTTTGCTGAATTCTTCTATATGTCGACACATCTCCTTTGTGTCGACACAACTTCTTGTGTTGAATCTGTCAAGTGTCGACACTGTTTCTTGGTGTCGACACATAGTCTTCTATCTTGAATTTGCTGAGTGTCGACACAGCTCCTTGTGTCGACACACCTTCTTGTTATTGAGACTTCAGCTGAGTGTCGACACATTCTTTTAGTGTCGACACTTGTACTTAGAATAATTTGCTGCTCTTTCTGTTCTTTGCTAAGTGTCGACACAGCTCCTTGTGTCGACACTTTCTTCAAGTGTTGAGTCTTTAGCTAAGTGTCGACACATTGTGCTGGGTGTCGACACTTACTTCAAGTGTTGACTCTTCTGATAGTGTGTCGACACATTGTGCTGAGTGTCGACACATTCTTCAAATGCTGACTCTTCAGCATAGTGTCGACACATTGTGTTGAGTGTCGACACATGTACTTAGACTCTGCAGACTTTTGCTGAGTGTCGACACAGCTCCAAGTGTCGACACTTTCTGGCGTAGACACTGCTTCACTGGGTGTCGACACAGCTCCTTGTGTCGACACTTTCTGTCTGCACTTTTCTTCACTGAGTGTCGACACAGCTCCAAGTGTCGACACTTTCTGTCTGGTGTCGACTCTGCATCCCAGGTGTCGACACAATGACTCCAAGTGTCGACACTGCTTGTCTGGGTGTCGACACAGGCTTTCTTAAGTGTCGACACTTTCCCTCTGGGTGTCGACACATGGACTTAGGAACTTTTTGCTTCAGTCCAGTGATTTCTTAACCTGCACAAGTAACTCAAACATACATCAAATACATTATGATGTATATCATTGAGATGGGTGAGGCTTCTTCAAATCAGGTACATTTGACCAATGTACCCAACAGCTCGCTAGGGGGCGGCCCGGCATCCGCCGGGCGGACTCCTCCCGGAGTTCGCCCAGGCCGCCCGCTAGGGGGCGGCCCCGGCATCCGCCGGGCGGACTCCTCCCGGAGTCCGCCCAGGCCGCCCGCTAGGGGGCGGCCCCGGCATCCTCCAGGCGGACTCCTCCCGGAGTCCGCCCTGGCCGCCTGCTAGGGGGCGGCCCCGGCATCCGCCGGGCGGACTCCTCACGGAGTCCGCCCAGGCCGCCCGCTAGGGGGCTGCCCCGGCATCCGCCGGGCGGACTCCTCCCGGAGTCCGCCCAGGCCGCCCGCTAGGGGGCGGCCCCGGCATCCGCCGGGCGGACTCCTCCCGGAGTCCCCCCAGGCCGCCCGCTATGGGGCGGCCTCCGGCCTGCCGGGCGGACTCCTCCCGGAGTCCCCCCAGGTCGTCCGCAAGGGGGTGGCCTTTCTCTCCAGGCTCTCCTGATTGCTTCATCGGTCAAGGTGGCGGACGCAAATTCCCAGTCCGCGGAGTCCGCGCAGGTCGTCTTGCTGACGTCACTGGGCCCCACTTCTAGAAGAACTTTCCTGGGCCTATAAATAGCCCCTGGTGCCTCTCATTCTGCATGACTCCAGAGGCCAGAAGGTAGAGATAAGTCTTGCCAGTAGACCTTGCGGACTCCGTTTTCCAGTCCGCGCAGTCCGTCATCAGCCTTCCAGCAGACCCTGCAGACTCCGTTTTCCAGTCCGCGCAGTCCGCCATCGCCCTTCCAGCAAGCCCTGCAGAATCAGATTTCCTGTCCGCGCAGTCCTCCACAGCTCTCCAGCAGCTTGCCAGCAGACTCTGCAGACTCTGTTTTCCAGTCCTCCAGCAGCTGGCATACACTTTTACTTAGTCTCTGGCAGCTTCTCTTCTCTGCTTTCTGGCATCTTCTTCTCCTTTAGCCTCCATCTTCTCTTTGTACCCCTTTATTGATTTTTTTGTAAAGGTGTACTTGTAAGCTTGTAATCTCTAGCTATTAATCAAAGGAAAGCCCGTCGCAGGAGTGGCATTTAGGCCGCGGCGGGCGAAGTGTGTTGTTGCCGCTGCTAGCGGCCCCCTCTTCTCCTCTCTGCTCAGCAAGTCTTGCTCCTCTGCTCAGTAAGCTTCCTCTCTGCTCAGCTCAGCTCTTCTCGGCAACCAACCTGCAAGCACAGCCGTCACATTAGCCGTCTGCTCGACAGCTCCTGATCAACCTCCTTCTCCTCTCTTGATCAACCCGCTCTGTTGATCAAGCTTCTCCTCTCCTCTATCCCCGCAACCCTCTTTGACAAGCCGTTTGCTCCACTCTCGAGCACTCAGAGGCTTCTTTCCTTCCCTCCTCTCCTGATCTCCTAGCTTGTGAGACCGAACACCCCCTCCGTGTTAGCTGGCTGGTGCCCCGCGACGTTTCCGCGCATCAACACTAATCATCAAAAAACTTGAGCACTAAACATTCAAAAACTTATACAAAACAAACAGGACAGAGCGGAAGAAATATCCATGAAAAATATCCAAGAAAAACTATGAAAAAGTATCTACACCACTAGTGTTGCTCCTCTATTTCAGACTATTTTCCCTAGCAATTGTGTTTTTTACAAGTGATGCTTCTTTCCCTTAACTGGTTGAAGTCTACAATCGACATTTTTGGTTGCAGTAGGCAGCTTTTCATATCTTGTCATATGAGAGCAAAGAGGATAGTATCTACATTTATGACAGCAAAAAAAGAAGCAGATTCTACATCTTTTTTCCTCCATTTAACTCAATCTCACGCTAGGTCTTGTCCGTGCTTGAAATTACAGATGTTTTGGCTCACAAATTCGTAGGCAATGGGCAGAAGAAATGCAGTGAAGCAGAGCATAGAATATATATGCAGAAAAAATCACATTCATACCTGAACAAAGACGAAGCAATAGAAGAAACTAGGAAGAACAGTGGGAGTCGCCCAGACACTGCCAGAAATCTGAAGGAGAAATGTACGAGAGCTTAACGCAGAGAAAATAATGAAAGCTGGAAAGGGAATCAGGAATGCCCTCTTTGGTGTCGTCTCCCTTCGCCACAGTCGTCGCCTCGCCGGTCTCGTCGTCGTCGACACCGTCAGGTGCCAGAAATCGGGAGGAGAACCCGTCGCGGCATCGCGCAAAAAGAATGCCCCCCCCCCCCCCAAAAAAAACCTAGGCGATAATACGTGAAAAACACGGTCGGTTGCAGCGCACTCACGGGGGTTCTGCGGGTTTAGGGTTAGGGAAGACGAAGCGTGGGGGTTCTGCGGGTTTAGGGTTAGGGAAGACGAAGCGTGAGCAGGACGTAGAAATCGATTTCGCCGCGGTTCTGCGGGTTTAGGTTAGGAGGAAATTATTTATATGAATTTGCTATCAGATCCAACGTACAGTTTTTGATCCATCAAGAATCAGTGGTTGATATTTTGATGAAGTGCTTGTGTTGAAATTAGGAGGAATCTAGTAAGAATTATTACTGACATGCTAGCACCGGATTATGTCTTGCTAACTATATATTGTACGTATAATATCATGACCACATATGGACAATAACTTGGAATACATGACAAATCTGTGGAATATACTAATGCTATTCGATCAAATAAGTAGTATTATGTCCCGTACTATTCGTTAAATATGCATCATGTATACAATCCACTTCGAGTACTAAACAACATATAAAAGGGGTAAAACTCTATATTGGTTGAATCAAGTCATTACAAGGTAAGGCCAAACGGCAAACCATGTTACTGTAGTTTCATGAGACTATGACATATTGGGTTACATTAACGACTATGTGTTAGTACCTTCATGGCTTCATATGTTCCTAGTACATCAAGAATCAGTGGCTGATATTTTTTGATGTATTTTTAAACTCACGTTATTTGCAGACCTAACTATTTTTTTAATATAGTATGAATATATCATATGCATAATAAATACAATCATTATAATTATTTGTATCAAAGTCGAGATCGGGATCGATGCTATCATTAATATAAACTCACTACTATTAAAAAATTGATCACTATCATAAATTAATATAGATATTATCAACTCAATTAAAATTTGTAATTAATTATATCCCAAAACTTGTTTATAAAAATTGTAATGAGACCACATAGGAGAGAGATTATTTATCAAAATGTAAATATGATGTCATGCATGCATTTCATGCTCAGATAATAAATGACATGATCGTAAGAAAAATATTTTAAATTTTTTGATAACAATTTTTTACAAAAAAACCTATGTTTTGGTGACGTTTTAAAAATAATCGTCACCAAAACTCAACCTTTATATTGACATTTTTTCATGAAAACGTAGTTAATACTATTTTTTGTAGTAGCGACGTTTTTTATAAAAAAATGTCGCTTGATAGAAAACATACGTTGTGTTAACCCAAAAATCGGCGATCCTTCCCAAGGTGGCCAGCTGGCTAGTCGCGACCCTTAGATTCTCCCTTTCGATCGCGACGAGTCCCAGCGTGGGCGGACGGTTTTCCCTGTTCGCCTAGGTCTCCTAGCAACCGCGTGCCCTGCGGGACGGCGGGCTATTCCCATGGCTAACCCTCGCGGGACATGCAGTTAAGTCCGCTAATCGTGCAGTGCTTTTCCTTGCAGGAGTCCGCCGATAGCACCACCAGGAGCGGCCTCCTAGTCTGCCCAAGGGGCGGCGGTCTCCTGCCGCCGTCCGCCGAGGCCGCCCACCAGGGGCGGCCTCCCTGCTGCCCGAGGGGCGGCGGCCTCCTGCCGCCGTCCGCTGAGGCCGCCCACCCGGGGCGGCCTCTGCCCTCCAGCCGGGCGGATTCCCCCCGGAATCCGCCCAGGCCGCCCGCTAGGGGGCGGCCCCGGCATCCGCTGGGCGGACTCCACCTGGAGTCCGCCCAGGCCGCCCGCTAGGGGGCGGCCCCGGCATCCGCCGGGCGGACTCCTCCCGGAGTCCGCCCAGGCCGCCCGCTAGGGGGCGGCCCCGGCATCCGCCGGGCGGACTCCTCCCGGAGTCTGCCCCGGCCGCCCGCTAGGGGGCGGCCCCGGCTTCCGCCTGGCGGACTCCTCCCGGAGTCCGCCCAGGCCGCCCGCTAGGGGGCGGCCCCGGCATCCGCCGGGCGGACTCCTCCCGGAGTCCGCCCAGGCCGCCCGCTAGGGGGCGGCCTCCGGCCTGCCGGGCGGACTCCTCCCGCAGTCCGCCCAGGTCGCCCGCAAGGGGGTGGCCTTTCTATCCAGGCTCTCCTGATTGCTTCATCGGTCAAGGTGGCGGACGCAAATTTCCAGCCCGCGGAGTCCGCGCAGGTCGTCATGCTGACGTCACTGGGCCCCGCTTCTAGAAGACCTTCCTCGGGCCTATAAATAGCCCCTGGTGCCTCTCATTCTGCATCATTCCAGAGACCCGGAGGTGGAGACAAGTCTTGCCAGCAGACCCTGCGGACTCCGTTTTCCAGTCCGCGCAGTCCGTCATCAGCCTTCCAGCAAACCCTGCGGACTCAGATTCCCTGTCCGCGCAGTCCTCCACATCTCTCCAGCAGACCCTGCAGACTCAGTTTTCCAGTCCTCCAGCAGCTGGTAGACTCTTTTACTTAGTCTCTGGCAGCTTCTCTTCTCTGCTTTCTGGCAATTTCTCCTCCCTTAACCGCCAGCTTCTCTTTGTACCCCTTTATTGATTTTGTTGTAAAGGTGTACTTGTAAGCTTGTAATCTCTAGCTATTAATCAAAGGAAAGCCCGTCTCAGGAGTGGCATTTAGGCCGCGGCGGGCGAAGTGTGTTGTTGCCGCTGCTAGTGGCCCCCTCTTCTCCTCTCTGCCAAGCAAGTCTTGCTCCTCTGCTCAGCAAGCTTATTCTCTGCTCAGCTCAGCTCTTCTCGGCAACCAACCTGCAAGCACAGCCGTCACATTAGCCGTCTGCTCGACAGCTCCTGATCAACCTCCTTCTCCTCTCTTGATCAACCCGCTCTGTTGATCAAGCTCCTCTCCTCTATCCCCGCAACCCTCTTTGACAAGCCGTTTGCTCCACTCTCGAGCACTCAGAGGCTTCCTTCCTTCCCTCCTCTCCTCCTCTCCTAGCTTGTGAGACCGAACATCCCCTCCGTGTTAGCTGGCTGGTGCCCCGCGACGTTTTCGCGCATCAACAGTTAACACGCGGCCTTCAGATCCGATCAGACGGTGAACAGCGACAGTTAGCCATGTCAGATCAATCAGCTGAGAACTTTGCTCCAAGTCCCAGTGAAGATCCTCTCTGGGAAGCCTTTGAGCAGTCGCGCCGTGAGAATGCTCAACAATTCCAAGCCATCAACAAAGTTCTTGCTGCAATCACGCAGCGGTTAGACTCTCATCCAGCAGCTGCTCCAGCCGCTCCAATCAATCTAACACCTACATCGGAGCATAAGCAAGCTTATTCTCAAGCTTGTCCGTCGTTCTATCCGCCTTACACCCCAACCTTCCCGCAAGGTCCTGTTGCTCCTTTGAGAACTTAAGATGAAGAATTCGCAGCTCGCCAAAACTTCTTCCGGCAAGCAGCCCGGGGAAGTCCTGCAAGATTTCTTAACTTTCAAGGAAGTCATCCCTGCCCCCCAGCTCCTGCCTCTGCTCCTCCCGCAACGACTTTTCCTTTCTACCCTCCTGCTTCTTTTGCAGCTACATCCTATGCTCCCTTTAATCCCTATGCTGTGGGAGAGCAGGAAGAGCCATCACCCTTTACCGAGAGCGTTCGCCTTGAACCTACTCCAGCAAACTTCAGAGAGCCTCGACTGCTAATCTATACTGGAGAGGCTGATCCAGTCAAGCATCTTCAAGCTTTTGAATCGGCCGTTGCTCTCAAGACCCTATCAGATGCAACCAAGTGCAAGCTCCTTGTGACAACCTTTGATGGGCAAGTGAGGGACTGGTTCTATGGCCTCCGTCCTCACTCCATCACTTCCTTCCTTGATCTTCGTAGAGAGTTCCTTCTTAGATTCTCTACCTCCTCCAAGAGAAAGGGCGGTCCCGAAGCCCTCTTTGAGATCAGGCAGCGCAGTGATGAAACTTGGTCTCAATTTTTTGATCGATTCCAGAGAGAGATTCTGGACATCGAAATCGTGGATCAAGAAATGTATCGAGTGGCTCTTATCCACGGTCTTCGTGAAGGGCCTCTCAAATTTGAAGCCAATGTCTGTGCTCCAAGGACATACCAAGAGCTGATTGCTCTAGCCAACTCGTACATCTGAGGCGAGAAGAGCAATCCAGGCTTCGTCTCCAAGCTCATATCAGAGAAAGATCTGTTTCGCAAGCAGCATCCGAGGTCTCCTTACAATCATTTCCCAACTCACTCAAGGAAGGAGAGAAGGCTTCATCGCCAGCGATACTCCTTCCCGAGCTGTGATGCTCAAGATCCATTGCTACCACTAGCTCCTTCTCAAACAGCAGCTATTCAACAGCAGCAGGATGATGACTTGCATGAGTCGGATCTCGACGAAATCATGCAAGAAGTAAGCCAAATCATGAAAGACAGGGCCAACTACAAGAAGCCCTATCGGCCGACCGATCAGAGGTCTAGGAACTTAGAGCCTTATTGTGAATTCCACAAAGAGTCAGACCATCGAACAGAAGACTGCCGAGCATTCCGCCAGCTTGTGCAAAGGATGCTCCGGCAGGGCAAGATGCATGACTTGCTTCCTAAAGAAGATCGCCCTGATCCATCAACTTCAAAGGGCAAAGAAATTTCAGATGTTCCTTGCTCCTCAAGGGGAGTGAACCACGTCGAAGAGCCTCCTCTCCTCATTGTTAACCCAACCGTCGAATGCTTCGATGCCGATGACGAGGGTGTGCTGGGAAGGCTATTCGAAACTAGCAAGGACTTCACAGTCCACCAAAGCGATGGACTTCACAGTCCTCCAGAGCTCCTTGCAACCTTCAGGGGTTATCTCAACCCTTGCTCTCTCTCTTCAAACATTTTCATTACAACACTTCTCAGTGTTCTTTTCTTGCTTTTCTACAAAGCTTTTATTCAGGGATCCCGTACTGACACAGTTCCCTTTTTGTGTTGCCCCTTCCTCTTCTTCTCTCTCTCTTTGGGATCAATACGCCAATGAGATATCGCCGAGTCTGAAACGTTCCCTCCATAGTTTGTTCTCGCACTACCGCTTCGACCACATATGGCGGGAGTATACCCATATGTGTAGTGGGAGCAGTTCACTCTACGATTATGGGCTTCAGACTTAGGATCCTAGTCGACATCTGACACAGAGTGTGTGCTAGGGGAGCCCCATGTGTTAGCTCTGTTGTGCGTCGTATAGGATACATTACGGTTAGGATGATCTTTGCTTGACAAGCAATGACGATCAAGCGTAGCCTTGTCTCTTTGATCATCCTTCAACTGTGGTGGCCGAGCACTCTCCGGTACCCTCGATCAGTGCCTCTCGGGTTCTCACAACTCCACTGATCAATACATAGACAATATAGGCCTCTTGGCGCAACCTGTCTCGTTGATCAGTGATGCTTGTGCCCAAGGCAAGAGAGCAGTGCTTCTAGCGATCCTTCTCAGGATCTTCCTTGCTTCTAGCGGTCCTTCTCAGGACCTTCCCTTGATTTTCTCTTTTTTGTGCCCTCATTGAGGATGCGCGGCCAACCCGCTTTGAGCAGGACCATACTCGGGATGATTTTCTCAGGCCAGTGATGCATAAGATCCACGGGGAACACCTGTGGCAGCATTCAACCTTCTTTAGTCATTCCGAATATGGACCTTTTATTTTTCCCTCCTTCAGGATGCGCGGCCAGCCTGCTTTGAGTAGGACTACACTCGGGATGATTTTCTCAGGCCAGTGATGCATAAGGCCCACGGGGAACACCTGTGGCAGCATTCAACCTTCTTTAGTCATTCCGAGTATAGACCTCCCCCTTTTCGTCTATTGCCTTCTTTCACAGGTGAACAGGTTAATCCGACCTACCAAAAGGATTTCCAGCAATCACTTTGCTCATGCTCATCCTATATGAATTGCTTGTTTAAAGCTCTATCGGATGATGACTCGCACTCTACCTATATAAGCTCTATTGCTCCCATCTTCTATACATTGCTTGCTCAAGCGCTATCAGCCATGCTATTGCAATCCAGTCATATCTGTCAAACAGTTAACACTCAGTTTATTGATCTGGGCTTCATAATAGTATTCATCAGGCATTCTCCTTGCTAATTGGTCATATTGGCCTTATCTCGTCAACAGTTAACAGTCAATAGTTAACACTTGCAAGCCTTCTCTTCACATGTACTTGCAAGTTATTTTCATGTCTTATTTGCTTCTAACAACTCTTCTTGCAGAGATTAGCAAACACCTGCAAGCCTCATCCAGGTACTTGCAACTTATTTTTATATACAATACCTGCTCCTAACTCTTTTCTTGCAGAGATCAGCAAACCCTTGCAAGTTTCTTCACAGGTACTTGCAAGTTACTCTCATATATTGTGCATACTCTTAACTCTTCCTTTGCAGAAACCAGCAAAGACTTGCAGGTCCCTTCCGGGTACATGCAACTCATTTTTTCTCCTTCTTGCATACTCTTCATCCTTCCCTTTTTTGCAGAGGGTAACAGATGCTTGCAAGTCTCTGTCAGGTACCTGCGAGTTGTTGTGCCTTCCTGTTTTTCTTCACTTTTGTTTTGCAGAACTTAACGGGAGACACGCCTTCTACGTTTTGCAAAAGCAAACTCAGGTACACACTCGATGTACCCCACATACGTGCTTACCCTAACTTTCCTCTTGCAGGAAAATAGACAGGAAGCACCAAGCTTCTAAGGAGAGTCTTCAGGTTCTGCCTCTCCTTGCCCCTTCTCTTCTTCTGTTGGGGTGGATCACGATTTTCGTGGGTCTCCAACTTTTTCGAAGTTCTTTTTGGAACTTGAAAAAGTGCGGGGATTATGTTAACCCAGAAATCGGCGATCCTTCCCAAGGTGGCCAGCTGGCTAGTCGTGACCCTTAGATTCTCCCTTTCGATCGCGACGAGTCCCAGCGTGGGCGGACGGTTTTCCCTGTTCGCCTAGGTCTCCTAGCAACCGCGTGCCCTGCGGGACGGCAGGCTATTCCCATGGCTCACCCTCGCGGGACATGCGGTTAGGTCCGCTAATCGTGCAGTGCTTTTCCTTGCAGGAGTCCGCCGACAGCACCACCAGGAGCGGCCTCCTAGTCTGCCCAAGGGGCGGCGGTCTCCTGCCACCGTCCGCCGAGGCCGCCCACCAGGGGCGGCCTCCCTGCTGCCCGAGGGGCGGCGGCCTCCTGCCGCCGTCCGCCGAGGCCGCCCACCCGGGGCGGCCTCTGCCCGCCAGCCGGGCGGATTCCCCCCGGAATCCGCCCAGGCCGCCCGCTAGGGGGCGGCCCCGGCATCCGCCGGGCGGACTCCACCAGGAGTCCGCCCAGGCCGCCCGCTAGGGGGCGGCCCCGGCATCCGCCCGGCGGACTCCACCTGGAGTCCGCCCTGGCCGCCCGCAAAGGGGCGGCCCCGGCTTCCGCCCAGGCCGCCCGCTAGGGGGCGGCCCCGGCTTCCGCCGGGCGGACTCCTCCCGGAGTCCGCCCAGGCCGCCCGCTAGGGGGCGGCCCCGGCATCCATCGGGCGGACTCCTCCCGGAGTCCGCCCAGGCAGCCCGCTAGGGGGAGGCCCCGGCTTCCGCCGGGCGGACTCCTCCCGGAGTCCGCCCAGGCCGCCCGCTAGGGGGCGGCCCCGGCATCCGCCGGGCGGACTCCTCCCGGAGTGCGCCCAGGCCGCCCGCTAGGGGGCGGCCTCCGGCCTGCCGGGCGGACTCCTCCCGGAGTCCGCCCAGGTAGCCCGCAAGGGGGTGGCCTTTCTCTCCAGGCTCTCCTGATTGCTTCATCGGTCAAGGTGGCGGACGCAAATTCCCAGTCCGCGGAGTCCGCGCAGGTCGTCATGCTGACGTCACTGGGCCCCGCTTCTAGAAGACCTTCCTCGGGCCTATAAATATCCCCTGGTGCCTCTCATTCTGCATCGTTCCAGAGACCCGGAGGTGGAGACAAGTCTTGCCAGCAGACCCTACGGACTCCGTTTTCCAGTCCGCGCAGTCCGTCATCAGCCTTCCAGCAGACCCTGCGGACTCAGATTCCCTGTCCGCGCAGTCCTCCACAGCTCTCCAGCAGCTTGCCAGCAGACCCTGCAGACTCAGTTTTCCAGTCCTCCAGCAGCTGGCAGACTCTTTTACTTAGTCTCTGGCAGCTTCTCTTCTCTGCTTTCTGGCAATTTCTCCTCCCTTAGCCGCCAGCTTCTCTTTGTACCCCTTTATTGATTTTGTTGTAAAGGTGTACTTGTAAGCTTGTAATCTCTAGCTATTAATCAAAGGAAAGCCCATCGCAGGAGTGACATTTAGGCCGCGGCGGGCGAAGTGTATTGTTGCCGCTGCTAGCGGCCCCCTCTTCTCCTCTCTGCCCAGCAAGCCTTGCTCCTCTACTCAGCAAGTTTCTTCTCTGCTCAGCTCAGCTCTTCTCGACAACCAACCTGCAAGCACAACCGTCACATTAGTCGTCTGCTCGACAGCTCCTGATCAACCTCCTTCTCCTCTCTTGATCAACCCGCTCTGTTGATCAAGCTCCTCTCCTCTATCCCCGCAACCCTCTTTGACAAGCCGTTTGCTCCACTCTCGAGCACTCAGAGGCTTCCTTCCTTCCCTCCTCTCCTCCTCTCCTAGCTTGTGAGACCGAACATCCCTTCCGTGTTAGCTGGCTGGTTCCCCGCGACGTTTTCGCGCATCAACACGTTGACGCTTTTCAAAACGTCGCAAAAAAGCGTCACTGTAAAGTGCATATCTTGTAGTGACCCCTTCCCCGAGAGCAAACTCCACAGGAGACCGAGATCTCGGTTTCAACAAGACTAATATTGAATAGTTTCTATAATCTCTATAGCCTTTAATAAACTCACACATCATTTTCTTCTCATCAAATTATAAACTATAATAAAATAAAATATTATTAATGAATTTTAATTAAAAAAATGTAATGTTTGTTTTAATTTAGTTATAAATAAAAAAAGCTTTAAATTATTAATAAAATGATATAATATAATATAATACAAATAAAATTAATAAAATAATCATGGTGTCTAAATATAGAGAACATGGTTGGAGTTGCTCTGACCATGTTCTCCATATTTAAAGAATATAGTACAATGAGGATCACTAAATATAGAGATCGCTATTGGAGATGCTCTTAGACTTGTCAGCGGTCTATTCAAAGAGAAATGTAATTTTTTTTAATTAATTCAATTTAATTTTTTCATATTTTTCATTTAAATTTTTAATTAACTAATTTTTTTTAATTTATTTTATTAATGTTTTCAATTTAAAAAAAACATGCGGTTTGGGGCTGGCGAAGCCCGCAGTCGCCGGACGGGTACTGTGGCGCATGATCATCAGGCCGGAGGTCCGTACCTGTTACTCGTATATATATATATATATATATATATATATATATATATATATATATATATATATATATATATATATATATATATATATTATAGCATTAATTAAAAAGTAGAAAGTAGATACTAGGATAAGTATGCTAGTTTGGAGCAGACAAAAGTATGTAAAGTTGAACTGCCACCACTCTCGTTGTGTGTTTTTTTTGTCCGTGGTTATAATTTCAATTAGACTTGAGGTAACAAGTATCAAATGCTTGGAGTGTGTGTATTTATTTATACATAGACTTCAGTAGACAGAGGAGAGGACAAGAAGTTGTTTAAAGGTTCAAGCTTGTCTTAGCTTGTGCTGAAAAGCAAGCAAGCAAAGGTACTTGCTTGTTGATGGCGCTAGCTAGCTAGCTCATCAAGTATAGGGGTCTCCCTTATTAGGATAGGGCTCTTAGCATGCCCTTCTTAACTAAATACCCGGGCAGCACTTTGTAAGTGGTGCCCTTGTCTTTATTGCCCTCCGCGGCTTAGCCCTGCAGCAGACGCCGCAACGCCCGGCTACATCACCTTTCATCTAACGGCTATTAATTAAGTCATCATCCTTGAGTCCATACAGCTGCTGTCTAGCTAGCTTCCTCCTTGCGAACAAACGACCACCTAGCAGCTATAACAAGAGGAGACCGACACATCAATCACCATTTATGCAAGCGTAGGGTTTTGTAGGGTTTGTGGGGGGAAGCAGAAGCAAGGCTACGTCCCTCTCATGCTTCATTTTCTCTCTCCTCGTCTAACAGTCACGGAAACCAAGGTCATTTTGCGCATAGGCCGCAGATATATATGGGTAAGAGAGAGAAAGACAGACCAATGGTGAGATTGAAAAGCTGGGGGGGGGGGGGGGGGGGGGGGGGGGGGAAGAGAGACAAAGCAACGGCTGCTGCAGCAGGGAGAACTGATAGAGAGCTTTGAAAGACTTTTTTTTCATTTTGGTCTCTCTAAGTTAGTTGTATTATTCGCACAAAAATCAATTATGTGGGCACAGTATTTAAAGCATATCCCATTGTATATTTTAACATCATTTTTTCAGCATGAAACCCCATCATACGGCTGTATTGTATCTCGCACGGCGCGACAAACACACCTAAATAATAAGGACCGGGATCCTCTCCAGTTCGCGCGAACTGGAGAGGTCAAGTTCGCGGCCCTGATTGCCTCTCCAAAATGGGGCGGTGGAAAGAAACTCAAGTGCACTATGTTGGGGTTCAGCCCTGTTCCCTAACACACTCATGGGGCCCACTAGCCATGTCAGCCGCAATTCAAGTTCTCACCTGTCCGTCGTCGGGTTTGGAAGGCACAAATCAGGGGCGTGAACTGGATCCCCTCGAGTTCGCGTGAACTGGAGAGGATCCCAGTCCAAATAATGCTTGTGGTGTAAGAAAGCAACGACGCATGTGTCGGGAGAACTGATTGAGAGCTTTCAAAGACTTTTTTGGTTTTCGTCTCTCTAAGTAAATTGTAGGCATGTTACTTGCACAAAAATCATCATGCGGGCAGCATTTAAAGCATATTTGATCGTATATTTTAACATCAACACGATTTATGAAACGCCATCATAGCTCTGTATTGTATCTCGTATGGTACGAGAAACACACCTAAATAACGCTAGGGGTGCAAGAAAACAACGGAGCCTATGCAGGGAGAATTGATAAAGAGCTTTCAAAGACTTTTTTGGTTTTCGTCTCTCTCTCTGAGTAAATTGTAGGTGTGTTACTCGCACGGAAATCATCATGCGGGCACAGTATCTAAAGCATCTCCGATCATATATTTTAACATCATCTTTTCAACACGATTTATGAAACGCCAATCATACTACTGTATTGTATCTCGCACAGTACAAGAAACACACCTAAATAACGGTAGGGGTGCAAGAAATCAATAGTGCACGAAGAACTGATAAAGAGCTTTCGATGTCTTTTTTGGTTTTCGTCTCTCTCTGAGTAAATTGTAGGCCCATTACTCGCACGAAAATCATCATACGGGCGACACAATATTTAAAGTATACCTGATCGTATATTTTAACATCATCTTTTCAACACGATTTATAAAATGCTAATCATACGGCTATATTTTATCTCGCACGGTACGAAAAACACACCTAAATAACTCTAGGGTGCAAGAAAGCAACGTCTATGCAGGAAGAACTGATAGAGAACTGTCAAAGCCTTTATTGATTTTCGTGTCTCTCCCGCTTGACAAACAGGCAGCTTCTTAATTACAAAGGAATATATATATATATATATATATATATTGCCTTTCTATTTAATTCCCTTGCATTGTATAGCATCTCTCTCTCTCTCTCTCTCTCTCTCTCTCTCTCTTTCTGCATTGGCTTCTTTACCTCGCGCGCATCATAATAATGTACTACTGCCTTCTCTTCTTTGATCTCTTCATTGTTATTGAACTAGACTTCATGCAATGAGGAAAAATGATGCCTTTTCCACTTCACAGGAGGCCGGAAGGAAGCTCTCTCGACCTCAACAACCTACCCGAAGACTACTCAATGCAAGCCTTTGAAGAGAGCTCCACCACCACCGCCGCCTCCTCAGAAACTTTCAGTAAGAACTAAATAACGCTTCGCTTGGCACCGCGGTGAACACGGTGGCCGGTCATGAACCGTCCGTCGTTCTACTAAAACAATTCATGCATTTTTTGCTCAAAACTAGTTTATTTTCATGACGATAACCTTTGTCTTGTCAAACGTGCGTAATTCTATCATATTGACGTTTTTGATAAGACTCACCAGAGCAAATAAACCGCGCGAAAAGAAACCTTAGGATTCGTTTGACACGGAGGCGACGTTCGTAAACGAATGGGTTAAACGATCATTTGATAAGGAGCACCTAACAAATTTTATCCGTTTGAACATAAAAGTGGATGAAGTTTTTTAGGTGGACGTTAACTGATGACAAGAGTTTAACCCCCATGTTCATGAGACAGTCACCGCCGTGCCAAACAGAGTCTAAATATACAAAACCGAAGGATCCGATCTTGTATGGAACTTAAAAGGGAGCAAGTCATGAAAAAAATGAGAGTTTAATGAGACTGGTTCTTTTAATTTTGTTGTCTTTGGTGTACATTGGCAATATATATAGCCGACCCTATTATAGTGGGATAAAGGGTTGAGTATTGTTATGTTTGGTGTACATTGGATGATTTTGATTGTTAGGGTTTCATTTTACATGCAGGATTCAAGAAGAAGAAGAATGGTGGTAAGGATGGGAGTGGGAAGGTTTATGAGTGTAGGTTTTGCTCACTCAAGTTTTGCAAATCACAAGCATTGGGTGGACATATGAATCGCCACCGGCAAGGCAAACTTATATCATAAACATCATTTTATTTTATTATTTTTAATTATTGTACACTGTTAATTAATTAGAAAAGATCGAGCATGTTTTTATTTAGGCTCCGTTTGGGAGGACTTATTTTCACCGGTCAAGCGGTCACGACCGCACGAACCAAACCTTAATTAAGGCCAGATTCATTTGGTCGTAACCGCTTGACCGGTGAAAATAAGTCCTCCCAAACGGAGCCTTAGGCTCCGTTTTGCACACGGTGGTGACGGCCATAAATGCATGAGTTAAACCGTCATTCATTAAGGATCACCAAACAAAAAACATTTGTTTGAACATAAAAGTGAATGAAGTT